>CM057811.1:96466316-96636316 GCA_030067965.1 Latrodectus elegans | reverse complement strand
CCAACCGGAGTTACTACAACTTCACCTGCAGCAATTACTGGCAAGGAAGGCCGAGATGGAAGAGCTTATGCTAAAGAGCAAAGACTCTCCAAACTCCAAACAACGCATGCAATCCATTGCCGCTCTAGAAGAACTGATCTTGATGACTAAAAAGCAAATAGAAGCTGCAACTAATGTCTTCAGTGAAACTTTAAGGACAAAGGTAGCTATGCTGTTTCTGATCTGGCATTCCCCCCCCCCTTCCACTTAGTGAACCTAGTTCTCTAATGCTAATGTTAATTCAGCCAATGTTGCTGAATCATCTAAAAGCAAAAAAAGAAAAAAGGCAGAGCAACCCCCAGTCATAGTTCCCCCTGCGTCATGAAAAAAATATCACCTATTCTATCAAGATCGGAGACGATCCTATCGAATTTATTCGAAATTTAAAAACAAATTTCAGTCATGCATTTAAGCCCTAGACCGCTGGTTGCAATCTGAAAATTTTTGTAAAAACTCCAGAAGCCCACAGGGAATTAACCAAGCTATTCGATGATCGATTTATTTATATACTCATTAAAAATAAAAAATAGAAACCCAAAAAATACGTGATTCAGGGTCTCCCCATTACAACTAAAATTCCAGACATTGAAAATAATCTAAACCTAATAGGATTTCAAGTCGCCAGAGTGAGTGAAATGACTTATCCCAAATCCGTTATTTTTGAAAATATCTTTTTTGAAGGGCATCTGTGTATATGGTAGCTAAACTCTGCCATATTTCTGGTGTGACAGTGGAGCACTACAGAGGATCCAAATCGGTGATGCACTGCTTCAACTGTCAGCAGTTCTATCACTCGGCTGATATGTGTCATTTAAAATCCAAATGTGCTAAATCTGATGGCGCACGTAACACTATCTCCACGATAAAGTAGAAACACCAAAATGTTCAAACTGCCAGGGTAATCACCCTGCCAATTATAAAGGCTGTCCGAATTTTTCCTGGCCAAAGGCATGGAAACCCAACAAAAATCCAATATAGTGAGACCAGGAGTCTCGTATGCAAGCGATACTTCTCCCCTTCCCACCCTCGATACAGAACAAAGATTTTTCAAAATTACCGGGAAATTTTTCCGACAAAATTGTTCTAATAAATAAATAAAAAGCTATTTTTTAAGTGCATCCTCATTAAGAAATAAATAAATGAACTAAAAAAAATTAAGTTGCCTTTGGACAAGCTATTCAAATTAACTCAATACTTTCAAGATATAGAAAATTTCTGTTCATTTTAAATTAATAATTTGCTTAATATTAACGCTTAAAATCAAGCAGTTCACCCAGTCTCACTTTTAACCAAGCTCCTCCCACTTAAGTCTTTAACCAATGATATGCCAGTCAGTTACAGCAACAGAGCTTACCAATAGGTCCCACGGACTTATGTATCTCAAGAAAACAAGTTTGTGCTTTTCCAGCATTAGTACTGCATTTTATAACAATAAGCAATAGTAGATATATGCAGACTTTTCTAGTCTTACATTAATGGTTTTACTCTCATCTAATACAGTTTTACGACATTCAAGAAGATTATACCACCAGGAAAAATAATTAACATTTGAAAGTCTCTGCAAATTATTTGTACACTTTTTAAAATCCGATACATAGCAAAGCAATTATGGTTACAAATAATATTTTTTATTTGTTACCATATTTTTTATTCCCATAAAAACTCATAACAGAAATTAATCAAACTTTAGACTTCAAAATAGAAAACATTTATTTCATGTAAAAAAAAAAAAAAAAAAAAAAAAAAAAATTGTACCTCATAATTGTTGGGGAATAATAATCTAAGAATTAGTTCAATAAATTCGAATACTTGCGTGTACGCGTTCTATAACAAACTTTGTAAACTGAAATATTATTATTTTTTGCGTTTTTATTTCCTTATTTCCACGCTGGTGACCACAGTCATAAGCCCGCCACACACAATAGGATTTGTTGGAGGGGGTAGAAAGTAATTAAGCACACACTTCCCTCAAATTCTGTTGACCACAATAGGGGAGGTACATCTGGAGTGGGAAGTTATTTTTACGGGCGCCATTTTTCAACATTTATTGCTTTTGGCTTAAAATTAGTGCCTTGTAAATGGAAATCGAAAATCGCCAAAAATTTCAATCATTTAAAATAGTTTTTCAGTCACTTTTAAAACTTGACGTATTTATGTGTCTTTTTAGTTTTTATTGTTGTACTTATTTGTCTGCTTGTAACTTCTGTCATTAAATGTTATCATAATAAGTTAAGTAACATGAATAAATTAGACATAGAAGTATTATTGGCTATTGCTTTGGACTGTGATGATGTTGAAAAGAAAACAAACAATAAAATAAAAATAATAAATAAATAAAAAAAAAGTGGGCAAAAAATTGGTCACTCTAGCGTGAAAATCTTTCACATCAAAATTTAATTACAGAAATACTGTCGGAAGATAAAGATTTCTTTAATTACATGAGGATGAATGAAAAATTGCATGCAACGTTGTTGGCTAAGGTAACACCTTTCATTATATGAAAAAATACTTCCATGCTCTCATTTTTAAGTTCTCATGAACCATTAAGTGCAACTTAGCGCTTTCTGCCAAATGGTTGTTAATTAAAAAGCCACATTAGTGCATCAAGAAGTTTATCTATCTAGTATTAATTATTATTTATTAGTAGATATAGAATCAATTATTAATTTGTTATCTATTATCCAAGCATTCTTAGATTTTATAATATTTTCTTAAATAATTTTTAAATAAAAGTGAAACAAATCAATATTTGCCAAATGATAAATCATAACTGAAAGTGAATCAATTAATTATTTTTAATTATCTAATTTTATTATTATTTAATTGTATAAAGAATATTTAAAGAAAACAACAGAATAATCTCAACTACTACCATTATATTATTGTTTAAACTTAATTCATATTTAAAAATATAGAAAATTAAAATTTTAAAATGTTTATTTTGAAGATTTGTAAGCAATCTGAAATAAAATATATATTGTTTTCTAATAAAGCTTATTATAAAATTTCGTAGTTAAATTTTTTTACGTTAAATGTGTGATTATATATATTCATTCAGATCGAGAATAATTTTACAAAATAAATTAATGTAACTTATTTCACACATCACCATTCTCTACAAAACTTGTGTTCGAATTCATGGAAGATAATTCAGCTCGTGGAATCGCAGTTTCGTCCAGAAATGATAAATATTCAAAGTACCATAAAGTCGGCACACCTATGCATCCTCCGTGCTTGCACCACTTTTTTCGATTCATTGATTTTTCTCTTTTATAGGTTCTACGGAGGGCATTAATTTTTTCCTTTACTTCGTTAATTGAAGACTTTTCGTTTCATACATTTCTTATAATTTTTCGTAAGCTAACTTTTTTTTTATTTTTATTTGTATAATGGACACTCATTATTTGCTCATCTTTATAGACTTCAATAAATCCCTGCAATATTTGCTTCATGGACAATTAATTTTAAAAAGTGGATCTAATGTTCGTGACGTGTTGTAAAACGTGAATCAGTAAGAACAAGTTTCAGTAAATGAGAAATTTCAAATGTGAATTTTCCCAAGTGTCGCCAAGAAATAATTTGCAACCCTGTGGGATAGACAACGGGAAGCAATTGTGTTGGAAGAAAAATCAGAGCTTGTTTGAATTATCGTTTCCTACAAATCGTATCGTGTGTGGTGGGCTTTAAGAGAAAACACTTCCTCACAACAAGTGGTACACCGCGTGACTTGCCTACTGAGAGAAAAGGCAGAGTTCATTACTCAATATTTAATCACTTTTAAGTCCTATGTACTCTAGCGTGAATTTCACTGAAAAATTTACATCACATTTTTAAAAATTATGAAGTTTGATTTTTAGTTACATAAAATTCGTTGGTATCACTGAATTTTTGCACCCGTCTTTGAAAAACCGTAAATCAGCAATCTTTCAAGCCTTATGAGATAGATTTGTTAATAAATTATTAAATCGGAAAAATTATTAAAATTCATATAAAATTATATTTATTATTTGTGTGTTAACCTTGATCACTCTGAAATTCTGATGCTTTAAATGAAAAATAAAAATTACAATTGATATTTAGTGGATATTTTGGACTTCTGCCGATAAATATTTTTGGGAAAAATGTAAGTACAGATCAATGTAAGTACAATCGTAAGTACAGATCTGTAGCAGATTGCTAGATATCATTATGTAATGACATAATAATAAAATATTAAATACTTTCACCGCACTTAAAATGATAATTTAAAACTTATGTATTATGTGTCTGAATAATTTTAAAAATTGTATCACGATTTTATTTCAATAAAAGCTTCAAAGCGAAGCACTTTTGATATTTAGCAATGAATTATCAATAGCAAATATCTTCTGAAAACTCAGTAAATTAAACGCTTTTAAAATGTTTTTATAGGTTGAAATCATTAATGAGAATTTTAAACTCATATATTATTTATAACAGAACACTCTGATATTACTTTTCAAGCTATTTATAATTGCTCTTATGTTTTTCAACAAATTAATGCCTCTTTAACGTTTATAACTTCTTATGTTCAAAATTGATATTTTTAAACAAATGTTTTAGTAAAACCTGGAGGAACAGCGTATAAATTATAGGAAAAGGAATTTAATTTTTACAATCCTACAAAAATTAAAACAGCTTTTAAAATATTTGTGGATGCAAAAGTGAACAAACATACTCATTTTTCTTTCACTCAATTGTCTTTTTCACTAACTCAGTATATTTTGCCACCTTTTTTACTTTATATTTACATTAAATCTATTTATTACAAACACAATTTTTGTTTTGTTAAAAAATAATTAAAAAAATAATTATTTTCTGAGTAAAAGCATAACACTTATTTTAAAATGCCATTGAAATCTGAAAAATATCACTTCCGGGGAAAATAATATTCAATCTATTTTTGAGAAAAAAGAGATCAAAATGTAGACAAAATTGCTGAATATACACAGGAACATATCATATCTGAGGAGATCTGAGGAGTACAAACTATTTTTATACATTTACATATCTCAGGAGTACAAACTAAATTTTCAGAGCTGGTTTTCATTTCCAATCTCTAGTGTGGAGATTTGGAATTTATTTTGTGGATCCAGGCCTAGTAAGGCTATGTTAGGCAAAGATAGCCGTAGAAAGATAAGCAAACCAAATCACACTGGAGCAAGAAAATTCTCTGTAATCCATTTGAAACATGTTTGCGATTGAAAGAAATCATCAGCAATCAATTGCAAGAGATTCGTTTGTGTTGAGGCACTAATGAGATTTTTTGAACACCTTTCAAATCTAACAAACTTTCCCAAACTTGACGCTCAACTCAAACCGAATTCAATATATTTTTAATTTAATTAATGGGAGAGAAAATCAACAAGTGAAATATTTTTAACCTCTTAGTGATTTTGAATAATATTAGTCGTATCTAAATCTTTAAATAAAAAAAGATTATTATTAGTAACCGAGTGGTTTATTGATATTGAGTTTTTTCCCCTCTCTCTATAGACTGGAAGCTATTTTATAGCTACGATTTCGTTAAGCAGCTTTGATTCCAAAATAATATTTCGTTAATTGACTGATTCTAAACAATTTTAGGTAGCAACTATTCTACATACGTTATTGTTAAGAAGCAGTGAAATAATATTTCCATTAGTTGATAGGATTGTAAATACATTTTCCTAAACTAGTATTGCCTTAAATAGCTTCATTTCTAAACACAATAATAATTTTAGTTAAATATTTCATTTTCATTAAGTGTTGTAAGATCAGAGCATAATGACTGAACAGCCTGTCCGAGAGAAGAGTGTGAGCGACAGTGTATTGAAACGGCTATCCATCTTCAGTGGATCCGGAGGAAAATGAATTCTTGGCTCGTGAGACCTCGGAGCCGTTGGCCTCTATTTTTAAAAAAATATTTTCAAGAGTAAAATGCAGGACCACATGGATTGTCCCTCCAGAGCACTAGTGGCATCGAGCATTCTCGTCCGGAAGGCTTCAAAAGACAAATTACTTACGTCCATTTTCGAAGTGGTCACCTTAGACTGATAAAATTTTCTGAAAGTTCTAAAATTTTGGAGACCTGTTGTTTCGCTGAACCAGAACATATCCTTGAGTGCCTGGGGCTATCCAAGGACGATTTATATGACGATTCTTTGATAGAGGTAGATTCTTTTGGGGTGTTTAACACTATGAACCTGTCATCTGTTGAATGTCCCCTTTGGCTGTAGGCCAAAAGGGTCATTCAACTGACTGACCAAAATGAACATTCAACAGCAACACCATGTCTCGTTTGAGGGAGTGGCTGCTTGCGATTTTTCCAAACTTCCACCGCTTGTTGTAAATAAACGAGATCTATTGTCTGTAAGAAAAGTTCTCCGGAACAGAACTTACTCGGTGAATATTAAAATTCCTTAAAGAATTATGGTACCTGCAACACGTGTCATGAGTTAACTTTTCAAGAAAAATAAATAAATTGATGTGTTGCATCATTTTAAGTATAAACGTCATCTTATGTAAAAGCCAGTTTTAAAATTTATGTACATTAATCTATACATCATAACTCAAATTATAATTTTATTTTTAGAACATGTTTCTGACACACAATACTGAGTAAGAATAGTACTGACAATGCTTGTTATATCAACACAGATTGGAATCATTTTTGTGTTTCAAAAAGAAATCAATAAAAGCATTTCTTTCCAGTGTGTAATTAGGTAAAAATGTCAGAATTTTTATATGAAATTCTATTCATTACAGAAAGAATAATTTATAGTTTAATATTTTCCTGTTGGTTAATTATGGTATTATTTTGTGTATATAATATGAATACAGCTCATTTAGTCTGAAAATATTTTGCATATATAATATTGAATTAAGAACATTACAATAACTTTTAATTTAATCATTGATTTGAATCGGTTTTGGTTGAAAATGCATAGAGTTCAGGCAAAACATAAAAAGTGCTGAATCTGTTTTAAACTAAATTTATACCGTTCTGTAAAATAATAACATACGATTTAAATGTTGGCCATTCTACCAAAATTATCTTTATTTTTGACAAAACAATTAAGCTTTGATTTTGTACACATTACACACAATATTATGTTAAGTGATTGCTGCTATAAATGAAATAAATTATAAATGACATCTTTGATTATAAGTGATGAAAATTCCGTTTTTTTTCAAAGCAACTTGATTAAATATAAACGTAATTTATAGTTTCTGTCTCTCGTACATAAAACACGTAAAATACACACAATACTGAAAAGTGATAATTTAAATCTTTAATTTGTTAGTAATAATTAAGTTTACCTCAATTTAAATGGTATATTTTTCACAAATTATGACATCATACATAAAATTACTTATCTGAAAGAGATAAAATATTAAAAAAAAAAGAAACATATCTAAAAAATATATTAGTATATATAATATTTTCTTTGAATACGTATACTTAATTATTCTATATTTATTTAAATTTTAATCGACTTAAAAATTGCAATTAGATTCTGTAAAATTTAGGAGCATATTATTAATTTATAAATGATTATTTGTCATGAAAAATCACCCTTGTTTTTATCTGGAACTACAAATTTTTAAAAAAGGTTTAAAATGTAAACATAAATTGCAGCAAAATATTAAAATATTCTGCCGCAAATTTATTATTGTTAACAATCTGTACATTTTATTGATGATATTAGGTGAAAATATATTATAAGCAATATGATATGAGAAATTATAAAAGAGAGGTAAAAACAGACTCATAGGGGTCATCCATACATTGCCTTTTAAATGAACTAAGAGTGCTCTTAACATATATTTATGAATGCAAATATATATATAACAGTATTAATAAAATACATTGTAGCCATATATTTCTTATGCAATAAATACAGCAGAAAAACAATACTTACATATGATTTTAAAATAATCAAGCAACATATTTGGAATAGAAACATTAGTTTAAACAATTATTGAATTTATCTCAATTTTAATGATCAAACATTACAAGTTCGTTTACCAGCATGAAATAAAAAATACAATTTAAACAATTGTTTAAGGAAAGAAAGAAAAAAAATTATATGATAGACAAATTTTGTAGATTCTGTTCAGCAAATGCTAATACAAATTATATAAAATCATTATGGCCACTGTATTTTAAGAAAATTAATTCATTATTAATTTTTTATTTTCTAAAGAAAAATAAATAAATAAAAAAAGCGTTGGATTTTTATTTGTCTTTAACCTAAAACATATTTTTTTTTTACTTTTATTGACGTCTTTATTACCAAAGAGATTATAATGCAGATTTATGTAAATGTCTTCTTGGAACTTAAGTATGGCACTTCCAGTGACTGACACGATGTGTTTGTTGTCACAATAGTACACAGATTTATTCATTTAAGCTAGAAACTTGTGTATAACATCAGTTCATTTAAGAAAATACACAAAAAATTAAGTATCATTTCTCTGAAGACATTATGCCCTGCTATTAAAATAACAATTATTTAATCAAGTTAAATTAATCAATAAATTAAATATTAAACACACATGGCAGGATCCGCAATTAAACATCACAATATACTTTATACTTCATTGTTTATTATAATTGTGACAACTTTAAATACAAATTCCTTGCACAAACATATTAGTTTGTTTTCGTTTACTAAGCTTTCACATAACGATAGTAAAATAATCAGAAATGTGCTGGAAGAAAATTAGTCATTTATTAAATAATGGCTTAACATTAAAAAACTTATCATAAAAAATATTAAAAAGCTGGTTTAATTCTTTACCCAGGTAACAAAGTGCACCAAATGATGTTTTTTTGAAATAGCTCCAAATTTTTATCCGTTGCATTTAGATTATAGAAACGTTATTGTTATCCTATGATTAAATATAAAAAAGAAAAGGATGTCACGGTCTTTTTTTTACATATTTATTTTTCTTATTCTTAATAGTAATTTTTCATGAATTTTAAAATCACTATTAACTAAAAGTTGGGACGTTTTGCACAGACCAAGACTTTACTTAAGTCGAAATAAATTATTAAACTAAAATTTAGCAGTCACAATTTTTTTTTAAAAAAAACATCTTAATGGTTAAATCTTAGAGAACATAAACATGGATACTTACTAACTGTTTAATCCAGCACTTTGAAGGTGTGTGTGGTTAAAACTTAATTTTATATCAATTTTTTCCTCAGAGACTTAAATTAAATGTTAAAAAATTTGAATCTAAAGCTATGTCACATTTTGTAGGATGCTATACTGTCGTCTTTGAAGGACAATTTCTCTTCTGAATATCCGGATTCATCGGACACATTGTCCTCCTCGTCCACAGTTTCATCGATCATGAAAGATAACTGTCTTCTTCTCGGCAGGTCATATACGCAATCAGAGTCGAAGGAATCTGTTTCCTGACTGGTGGTCAGGTAGTGGTCAGACAAGGAGTCCACGTCGTCCGGCACAATATCCGAGGTAGATTCAATCTCTGAGATAAGAGAACCCGTCAAGAATTCATCGTCAAAATCATCATCATCTACTAGCACTGTTGATGGATCTTCTTCTTCCTCGATGGCTGTCAGTTTCGGAGCGCTCTTGGAACGCTCCATGGGGGGCCTGAAGTTGGTCGATCCCGTACTCAGAAGCAGCTTGCGACGAGGTATGGTGGGGTTGTCGTAACAGGTGTTAGCCAGTGACAGCCTTGCCTTCTGTCGGCTCAGCTTTTCCCTCCTGAACTCTTGGAGCGCCTGCGTTAGCCTCTGGTTCAGCTGCATGGCCATGGTCCTGGCGCGCTCCTCTTTGTCACACAAGACGGCATGGCACCGGAGCTCCTGCTTCATCCGGCGGCCTTCATGCCTGTACACCCAGCAAAATACCTTGGGGTACTGAGCGGGAGCGGCACAGAACGTGACCCTGTTAGCCCAGTACTCCGTCAAACCATGCTCCTTAGTGGTGGCTTTGAGTCCAGAGTTGCTGATTGTTAGTTTCATGGTTATTTCGTGTTTGACGTTAGTACAATAGTTCTTCCAGAGAGTGGCCAGTGGTTTGTCTACACAGCCTTCCCCTTTAGCCCACTGGGTGATGACATTACCCAAATAAGTCACTTTGTAGGTTGGGTCGTATTCGGTGATAGTAACACATTTTTTATGCCAAAGTTTACTCCATTTGTTTTTCATATTTGAAGTGGTAAAAGGATTGGACATAGACATAGTTATCACAAATCTGTTCTCTACAAGTCCTGTCTGATACACGCAGCACAATCAATTAGAATTCAACAAAACTATTCACCTAATATCCAACACAAAATGAATAATTTTCGTTAAAAAAGAAAAAAAAGCGGTCGAAAATTTCTTTGTCAAATCATTTTAAAGTCATAGGTGATTCAGCGATAGTAAATATAAAGTAAGTCAAAGAGACTGGAGATTTATTTTCAAAGGAGATAACTTTATCAGCGCAGAAAGATGATATTTTCGCGGAGTTTATCCATGAGTGCACATTTACAGGTAGCTTTTTATTCGAACCGTCGGTCAACAGCGATAAGAGCTCACGCAGCCGCAGAAGTGCGCAAAGATAAGAACAAAACAGTGCAGAAGCCTCAACACAACCGTTTCTCTCGGCGTCAGGCTAACAACTAAGGATGTGGACACTGTAACCTGTTGTCTTGCTTGCACTGGAACGCGGCGAACCCAGTTTTTTTTTCTTTCTACCTGTACGCTTCTTTCCACCGCTGCAGGGTTGCCTTTATTTTCTATTCAATGCTGTTAATATTTTTCGTGCTTTCTTTCTTTCTCTTTTTCCTGCATTGACGGCAAGATCGAGTATTGGCGAAGATCGTTCATTTGACAAGTCGAGACGAAGCCGGCGAGAAAATAAATCGAGCAAACAGGTGGTTGAATTTTAGTTTTTGTCAACTGAAAGTGTTACAATTTTAATGTCAGATAGAATAAATACCATTCGAAATTTATTCTGAATAAATAATCCATTTTTAAATCATCCCTAAAATATTTCCTTAAAATATCTTCTTTTAGATTTTCTCTTCTATTTATTACAATAAATTAAGTTTCATGCATTAATAAAAACTTAACCGAAAAGCAACATTCATTCATCGTGTAATACTTAAATTCATAACATATTGTTATTTATTTAACAGAACCAAACTGGCGAATTAAGATAAAATTCTAGAATTTTCACATTAAAAATTTATAATGATATTTGTGTGTTTGTTATGATTATCCATATTGCATCATTTTTAATGAATATTAACAATTTTCATAATCTGAAAGCAACAAATGAGTTTAGTCTTGAAAATAAGAAAATAAATAAATCTAAGAAAATAATTTAGCTCTTTTAATAGTTTATCATATTGTAAACATTAGTGCTTTTTGCTTTTCTTGTAGAATATTTACATTTTTCTCAGCCAACAATCCTTGTAAAAAAATTTTCGTTAATATTCAATTCCATCAAAATTTGACTTTCATATGAATTTTATCAATTTGAAGTTATTTCAAAATAAAACATATGGGTTATTTTGGCCTTATATTATTGACAAGTTTTTTTTATTGTTGTTAAAACTTTTTTTAAAATTTTATCCAATTATATTAATGTTATTTTAAATTTATTTACATAAAAGACTATTACAAATTACTAGTAAATTTTAATTTAGTATTACACTGTTACTTGATCATCAGTTGAAAAGGAAGAGAACAATTATTTTATCAGAAATAAAATTCCCGATTCCGATTATTTGACATTTTGAAAGATTCTTTCTTAGTTAAGAAAAACATTTTATATTCATGAAAAGGTTGACATTAAATTTTATAGTATAAATACTTGAATTTTGTCTTATATCAAACGGTTGAAATATCCTTCAAAATTTATTATATTAATTCCTTATAAAATTTCTTTAAAAAAATACTGCTTTTTTCTTCAAAACAATTATTTTAGTGAAATATTTTAAATTCTAGAATTATATACTACAGTTAATTTCTTATGCACAAAAACTAAAATAATTTACAATTACATTAGGGAAAATCATTTGTGAAAATCGAAGATTATATCTGTTTACAATGAGCTCTATGGATAAAAATGTGATTCTATAAGCCTAATCGATTCAGTTTTATGAATGGGAAATGAGTACGGAAGTGTGTGATTAAATAAAGAGCTTTCGTGAACATAAACGATAAAAACTCAATTAGTTTTCTAATAAAATTTTATGCACGTTGTGTCCACCAATAGCAAAACATGTAATAACATCAATGTTTGGAAATAATTTTTTTTAAAAATAGTTCATTTTCTTAAATATTTTACAATAAATTATTTCCTTTAAAAAGGATTGATCAAAAACGCGTTATTCTGTGAGTGCGCCATAAACGCTTTCCAAAAATTTGTGATTCAGTCATTTTTTATCACTTGAACGGTTTGTGCGTTATTTGAGTCTTTTGAAGGCTGCGCGCGCACATTTCAAGCAGAAGAAAATTACAAGAAGAAATTACATTGGAAGAAGCAATTATGTCGTCGATATTTTTTGAGCAAGGAAACTGTTAGAGGAACAAGTGGAAAACTGCAATTGCTGAGCCTATTTATCCTGACATTATTGCTTTTGTTTAGTAGTTCGATGAGGAAAATGTTATCTAGGATATGCAAATAAGAAGAATTTTCAGATGTTCTATATTCTGATAAAATACTATACATATTTCAGTCAAAGAAACAGCAGTAAATATACAAGTAAAACATAATACAAATGCCAATTTCATAGAAAAACCGTATTTTCTTTTATTTCTGTATCAAATCTGCAATATGTACGAATGCAAAATATTGCTGTATTTAAAAATAAATGTTCAGATGCCGTCCCTATAAACTGAATATTGTTGGTAGTTTCTAAGACACAACCGTTATCTATAGGTTTATGCAGTCAAAAGGAATATAATTTATATGTTACTGTACTTGTGTTGTTACACTATGTACTATTCCTAAAGAAAAGTATAGAATTCTGCATTACTGTGAATTATATATTTATGACATATAATTATTAAACGTCAGCTTATATTTCAGCATTTGGCGATAAATACGCATAGAGTTACAAGGGAGGATATTCAAAAATATGGATTAAAAATAAAATAAACCTACACTTTACATAAAATTGCTTAATAAAAACATAACAACATGTTACATAATTCTATCGTGTACTACAGCTACATATTATTATAATAAAAAGAAAACATTTCTGCCCTGTCACTAAATTAAAATACGTAAGCTTGAGAGAAATTGCATGAAATAGTTGTCTTAAAATATGAATTTAACTCTGAGCATTTGAAGTTTCAATTTTTACTCAATTTGTATTTACCTCCATTTTATTTTTATGAATGAAGTTTTAAAAAAAATATGCATAACCATACATACTTGACAACAGCCACGTCATTTCCAGGTTTGGTAAAACTTTCATTAAATTTGGTGACTTAATGACAAAGTGTTACGTCTTCACTTAATTGTATTTCGTTAAATACTTTTTCCTTTGAAAGAGAATATTTAAAAGCCATATTCTGCAGGCTATTCTGTCTTCAAGTTGGAAAATACAAAGCTTTTCTGCAGTTTTTTTGTGATTGACAGCCAAAGTCATTAGACGTGGTGACGATCAAGTGAAGAAATCGATATCAGTCACAGTAAGAAATCCTGTGCTTCGTGTTGGGGGCATCCGCTATACGACAGAAAACTTTTCCTTAATACAATCGGCTGCTAAAATATTGCATATTACAGAAGTAATGCAACAGAATTCTTATTCTTTAATCTCGAAACATAGAGTTTAAAATATGTGTGAATTAAAAAAGGAATCTACACCTAATGTTAGATCATTTATAAGTTGTATTTGGAAACAAATTATCATATTTTATTTAAGAAATTGAAAATATTTTTAAAAAGTTATTGGATTCTTTATAATAATTTATTGACTTTTTAGCTCTAAAGTATTGTATCTGCAGTTGAAATTTTAATCGCATCAACTATGTCTGTGAAGATAATATTTTTTCTTAAAATCAGTGCATTCAAATTAAGTTAAATACATCTGGAATTACTTCGTTTGATCTTTATAAAAATTTAACCCATCACTATTTCGATTCTGTTAAGTTAAAGGAACTTTCACCAAACATAAAATTTCGATCGCAATAACAGTGTCAGAAAATGATATTTAATTTTATACAGTATTTGAAAAGAAGTATTTCTGAAAAATTAAATTAGTTAATTTGGTCTTTTGAACAATTTAAATATTATCTTGATCAATTTTAAGACAAATGTATGTGCAGATAACTTTTTATTCGCTGAAACTGTATCTATAAATATTGTTTATTTTAGATATTATAGTTAAAATAAATTAAAAAATTTTTGAAAATGAATGCTTGCAAGAATAATTTTTGGGAAGCATTTAATGTCAGTATGGCTATTGTAAACTGTCTCTACAATGCAAAACATTGGAGTAACAATTTTTAATTACCTTACATTGGCCGCATTTTGACACAGTTTTCTTTAAATAAAAAAACCCACTTTGATCTCTTCTTAAATTCTATAATGAATCAATGAGGAAAAGGAAACCAACTGTTAATAATTGAACAATTATGAATCGCTCCCTACAAATTTATGTCCCGGATTCTCTGCTAAGATCAGCAAGAAGCGTGTGTAATAGAGGACGCTGTAAAGAAACCCTGCTTCCCTACTGGAGAAAGGTCAAGGAGGACCGGAAGGCGTGGAGGGGTCTAGACTAGTCGGTGAAGGTGCCCCGATGAGTAGAGGTGTAGCTCGTTGCTGACACACACTAAAATTTGATTTTTTTCTATTTGATAATTTATATATGAGAGTATTGTTTTGTATGTGCATATAAATAATTAGCGCAAATTTTGCTTCTTTTGTTGCTACGTCACATCCATCGTGCTATGGTGGCAACACATGGATTGAGTTCATAATCATCGATGCTGAAAAATGTGCGATTTTAGTGGAGGCAATCAATTGTAAATATTGCTACGATTTTCGTGTATCATTGCACTGTAATTTCAAACAATTATATAGAAATTTAGCATCATTTCTATTTTTTACTAGAAAATTCTTTTTATTTTGATTGTAAATGATTTATGAGTTTTGTAAATATGATAAATTGAATTGAGAGTATGTTAATAGAAAAGTGCTTTTATACATTTTATAGGTTTTAATTTTTGATTTTTTTTAAATAAAAGATTTTATGTTTATTGATTAAATTTTTTTATCTGATTTATATAAAAAGAAATGTAATTTATTGCTTTTTTATAATTTTGTTCCTAGAATTAAATTTTAACAATAATTGAATTTCTATTTTAGAAATAATTATAATTATAGTGCAATTTATTATGATTAAAAATTTGAATAAGCAATATTAAATACTGTGTATTTAGTATACTTTAAATTAATTTTCACTTGCTTACGCAATAGTTGATTTTTAAGATAAAAGTTTTATTTGATAAATCATTATCAATTTTCCTTAGTGACTCTTAATATTCTTATTTTCAGTCTTGCAATCAGTTAGTTAGTCAATCTTGATTGGCTAAGTTATTTTAAAATTATAAAATGACTAGGTAAACTAAAAAAAAGAAGAATTAAAAATCTTAGCCTTTGAAATGGGCTGTTCGAGCTTCGAAGATTTAAAAATAGTTCAATTAAAAAATTAATCCTTGAATCTAAAGAATATGAAGAAGAATTTGTAAAGGGATTATTAAATAATATTATAATGCTGAGAATGAAAGAAGAGGAAGATAAAATAACGCATTGAAGATGATAAGAAACGCTTTAAAGAAGAAATACGGAAATATGAGAGTTTAAATTGAAAAAGTTATAAATTGAACGTGGTGATACATCACAACCTAATCTAGTAATACCAAGTTATGATATAAATTTAGTTATGCGAAGGTTTGATGATAGAGAAAATGATATAAGCCTCTGTTTAGTTTTATTTGAGCGCCAAGCAAAGAGCAAGGGAACTGGAAGAAAATGTTGAAGGCTATGACCATGTAAAAGAGCTACTTTTAAAAAAAGTTAAAGCTCAGCCTTGAAAAGTTTCGCCAAATGTTTGTTAATCATCAAAGAGAACCTGAAATCCTTGGAATAATTTTGTTTTTGAAATACAAAATTATTTTAAAAAATGAATATCAGGACTAAAAATTTCAACTTTTGAGCAACTATCGCATCTTATGGTAACCTATCAGTGCATCGCCTGGTGTTAGAAAAATTTTGTTGATGAGATGGTAAAAATTCTTTTGATTTAGTGAATAAGTTAGGTACTTATGAAAATGTTTGTGATATTAATAAAAAGAAACCGAGTTCAATGCAGACTAGAGAGAAAACTTTTAATAAAAATAAGAATTACAATCAAAGTTCCAATAGTGAAGAAAACGTTAAGATATCGGAGAATTTTCCTGAAAACTGGAAGGAAAAATAACAGTACAGATTTTGACAGACGAAAGAAGTTGCAATGTTACGAATGTGGCTCACAACAAAATTTGAGGGATGTCCCAAATTGAAACCTAAAAGTGAGCATGCAATGAGTATAAATAGTGTAAATGCACTATCAGAAGATGAATATTTGTTATCATATACAATAAAAGGAATAGTGAATGGTTTCGAAATTCCAATACTTCGCAGTTCTGGTGCAAGTATTGATATTGTGTGCCGGAAATACAGAGGGTATTACCACATTTTTAAAACAATTTCGATAACGAATTAAAAAAAAGTAAATGTTTTAGAATAAAAAATTTTTGGCAACAGCTTATTATTTGAAACGAAAAATATCGTCTGCTACTTTTAAATTTATTCTTCTTTCAAAATGTGACATATAAACATGCTGTGAACTGGAGGATATGTTTTTGCGCTTTCTGAAGATAAACGTTCTTATTCCAGAATTCAAAAACGTTGTGAAATGCGTGGCATTAAAATTTCTAAGTGCAAAATAAGCAATATTATTAATGGGACAGGTAAAAACTGTCAATTATTATTTCTACATAGAAAGAAGACTCCAAACGAATAACCGTAAAGGGTACGTACTGTTTCAAATGTTTCTAAAATGAAATCGCTGGTAACAAGAGAAAATCCACCAACACAGAAATCAATTGCAAAGTCTTCAGATACATCTGCAGCAACAATAAATAAAATAATAAATCAGTATTTACAACTTAAAAATGCTAAAAAACATAATGTTCACCAGATTTTGCCGAGACATGTGGCTTAACGCAAAACATTTTGTAGAATCTTGTATGAAAATCACTTAGCAGGAGATAAATGGAAAAAACATTCTGACAATTGATGAAGCATGGGTTTACCTAAATGACTGTAGTAAAAAAAAAGGTCTTTTTACTATATAAAAGGAGGAGCAAAAATGTACAAGCCCGTTTCCGTCTAGGTAAAGGTAGTTTCAGTAAGGGGTTTATGATTGTCACAGGTTTCTAGTACAATGGTAAATTAAAAATAAAAAGAGTGGAAAGAAATGTTAAAATCAACTCATCGTACTATCAGGAGAAGGTTTTATGCCCAATATTTACAAAAGAAATTCCACTTCTTTAACCTATTGACATTCAAAGAGAGAAACTTCATCAAGACAAAGTTATAAGTCATACTTCGAAAACTACCACTGCATTCCTTGATAAATTGACAACTAATACAGGTATTGCATGTATACATTTTCAACATGTTCTTTCGAAATCTTCTGACGTTTCACCTATGAACTATTGTGCCTGCCTTTGGTCTGTTAGAAAAGGCTCTTTCTGAACGCAAACCCACTAGGATAGATGGACTCTGGAAAGCAGTGGAAGAGGAATGGAAAGCAATATCCCTAGAAATATTGCGAAAAGTTCTTCCATCATGAAAATCACGATGCAGACTTATAGTCCGGGAAAAAGACTATCAGATCGAATCGACTAACAGATTTAAAAAAAAATAATCTTTACATTTTAAACATTAATTAAACGGCCGCGAAATCGTTCTAAAAATGTGTTAATACCCTCTATATATTAAACCTGAAATGTTTAAATGAAATGTAAAAATGTATGTGTACAACATCCTTTGGATCTGGGGCTTACGTGTTTACTATTAGCCCAAGTGGAACTAACTTTTGAGTTGGGATGTGTGAAGACTAAGGCTGCTGTAGCATGTAATGAACTAGATAAAGGAAGGTATCTCTCAGGAAATCGTAGTGCTATGATATTTAAGCAAACAGACTAAAATTACATTCCTGTAGACAATTTGAATGCGATCACCAGCCGTCAGTAAAAGAAAATGAGCCACCAACTCTTTAAAGAATTAGAAGGAATGGATAAATGCGTGGAGTTAAATTTAGGAAAGGATGAAAATCTAGATCTATCTCCTTCAGAAAACGAAAAAGATCTTGGTTTTTCGATGTTAAATATTGATGCTAAAGAATTCTTTTAAATCAGCAACAATGCCCAGATTTAAAACCATTTTTTAAAAAGGGACTGCCTATTCCCAACATTAATAGAAAGAGTGATTTTTGTTGAAAAACGGGCTGCTTATGAGAAACAAATGGATAAAATTGGTCAAGTAAGACTGTTATTAGTAGTTCCACAAACTGTAAGAGAGAAATTTATGTTTTTGAGTCATGAAAATACATTAGCACATCTGTGTGTAACAAAAAAGAAAGATCGTCTTTTGCGGCATTCTTTCTGACCAAATTGCTTTAAAGACGTATAAAAATTTGTGAAAATGCGTGATCCTTGCCAACGGGCTGGAAAAGGCTCTTCTAAAACTAGTCCCTATAATATCAGAGGTTTTCACCATAATCAACGTAGATGCTTGTAGTTTAGATACTCTAAGTCGGAAAAAGTATGTAATAACTGCCATGTGCTAAGATAGTGATTCTCAACCTGGGGGACGCGCCCCCTGCGAGCATATTCAACAGAAAATGTTATTTAAAAAAATTGATTAAGTGATTGAAAGGAAAGAACACACATACGAAACAAAATACATTTCGACATATTTAATAATTAACTTATTAAATTAAAATAAATTACTAAATTAAAAACAAATTAAATAACTATTAGTGACTTCCTTGGGCCTGTCTTTCAGAACAAAGTATTTTAAAGGAGGGCTTAATATTAGAAATAGACACTCTCATTTCTTTTTCTATATTTAGCTGAGATCTATATTTTGTCTTCAAAGAAGCCACCGCAGAAAATCCAGTTTCACAAAGGTAAGATGTTGAAAATGGTAGTAGAATGCGAAATGCCCTTGTTTTTAGTGCAGAAAACTCCTCATTCATTCCTGCATAAAATTCAAAGAATGATTTATTACTCAATTGTCTTTTGGTTTCGCAGCTTACCGTGAAGTCTATGAAGGTTTATTCTTCTTCAATTGGGAGTATTTTGAAATGGATTCCTCACCCACTTGTAACTTGATATCAGTTTGTCGTCAGCAAGAAAGTACTTTTTAAAATTCTTTGCTAGCATTGCTAAATGATTTTCAAAGGTTACAAAAACAACTTTTACATGTTGTTCTTCTGCCTTGAAAATTTAATACAATCATTCAAATTTGCAAACATGGTTAAGTTTTCTTGCTTTAAATTTCTGCTCCACAATTCCAATTTCCTACAAAAAGCATTAACTTTATCACTCGTATCCAATATATGTATATTTTCTCCTTTCAGTTGAAGATTCAATTTATTTATTTTCTTGAATATGTGGACCACACATATATCTCAATTTCATCACAAATAAACTATCGCAAAAGTTCTCAGCTTCCAGTCTGTTTTCCTTTTCTAGGAAAACGGCGATTTCTTCTCTTGATTCATAAACAAGTTGTAAAAATTTCTCTCATGATAACCATCTTGCCTCGCAATAAAATAGTAACGCTGAATGTACTTTACCCATCTCTTTAGAAAGTGCGGAAAAGATTCTTGATTTCAGGGGTCTCATTTTTATATAATTTACTACAATTACAGCCGCATTTATCAAAATATTCAAACCAAGACTCATTTCTTTGGAAGCCAAAGCTTCTCTGTGGATCATGCAATGTGTCCAGACGCACTGTAGCGATTTTTGTTTCACAAGGGATTGAATACTTTGGAATCTTCTGGACATAGAACGAGCACCAACGAGCATTTCGACGTAATTTTTCCATTCTATGTTTGCCTTGTTCATAAAATCATTTAAGATAGCAAATAATGCGAGTGTGCTGTTGCTTTGATTTCTATTAGTTTGCAGAAAAGTAATTCTTCTACTACTGACGAATCATCACAAAATCTAACATTGGCAATGCAATGAGCATATTTATTACTATCTGTTGCCTCATCGAGTTGCATTGAAAACAATTTGTCACGCAACTTCGACAAAAGCTGACCTTCTACATCTTCAGCTATGTCAGCAATTCGACGGGCAACAGCATCATTCGAAACAGGTATAGACTGCAATTGTTTTGCAAAATTATCTCCATAATTTTTACAATCTCAATTGCGGCTGGCAAAATAAGATCTTCACCAATGGTGTGATGCTTTTTACATATGTGTGGCTATTTTATATGAAACTTTGTGAGAGGCAATTAAAGCTTTTTTATTCACAAACAAAGTTTTTTTAAACAATGATTTTTGCTTTTCATATGATTTTAATTTTAATTCGAAGAATTCTCTGGGTTTTTTTACGTACTCACTATGAAGCGTTTCCAAATGTCGTTTAAGCTTATTAGGTTTCATTCTCTCTGCCGCCAACATTTTTGAGCAAATGATACACAGGGGCCTTTCTTCTTCATTTACTTCAGTACTAGTGAACCCAAAATTTAAGTGTTTTTGAGTTTTCTTGATTTTATTTTCGGAATTACGCTCGTCTGTGTACTTTTTGATGCTTGTCTATCGTCTAATATTCGCTTACGCCCGCTTAAAAATTGATTCATGATTCTGCATAAATCTTCGGCCGTGAATATTTAATACGGTGAATTGCAATTACGCGAAAATTTATGTAACATACACATTCAGAAAAGATTCAATAGCGATAGAAGGATCGACTCGAATGAGATTGTCTGGAATTGAAATTGGTGTCGTAGAACTTTCTCCTTCTCCCTATGAGAAACATTAGTTCATATCTGCGCACGCTCCTAACTTAACTTTTCAGCTTACCAGACAAATTCCAGATAAATCGAAACTTCTCGCGAAACCATGAGAATGCCCGACATGGCGGAATGCAAGAGCAATAAAAGGTTATAGGTTTCTTGTTTTTTCAATCATGAGGATCGGTGTTGCAAAATGTCAATAAATTTCCGTATTCTTGGTAATTTGTAAAGTTTAAAATCAAGGTTGTCGTGTAGGTTTAGTGCTAAATTACTCAAAGTACATTATTATTGTAAACATTTTATTGTATGTGGTGGGAAGGGGGCGCGAAGAAAATTATGATTGAAAATTGGGCCGTGAATACTAAAAGGTTGAGAAACACTGATCTAAGTACCCTGATGCCGTGGCTGTAGAAAACATAATTTCCACTTCTGTAGTTGGCGCACTTCTGCAGATATTTAGTCGAATAGGATTTCCAAAAGAACTACAGTGTGATCAAATAGCTTCATTTATGAGCCATTTGACTACCGAATTTTTGAGTAATTTCGGTATAGCAGTAAAACGTGACCTTTGCGACCATCTGGACTTTGGTTTCGGCATTGTGGTGCTCTCTTGACTGGGTTACGCAACGACAATCACTCACCGGATGAGTCGTTGTTTCATTCAGAATTCCACCCACAAAGCAATCCTATTGAAAGATTCCATATGACAATAAAAAGGATAAAACGCGTTTTTTTACTTTTATTTTATTTATTTATTTATTTTGGAAGCAGCACCGGATTGGAAACCCTGAATTCAAGCTGCATTGTTTGACCTACGAACGTTAATTTTAGCAGTACAGGCTTTTCGCCAGCCGAATTAGTACATGGAAAAAATCTAAGTTCCCTTATGAAGTTGCTTTATGAAAAATGGGCAGAGTTACCAGAATAATGCATCAAAGTTGTGGAGTATGTATTTGAATTAATAAATAGATTGAAGAGGTTTCAAGAGGTTACTATTAAAAAACTCAACAGAAAAGAAAACTTTGGTATGATAAAAATGATGTCAAGAGAGAATCGCTTGAGGGAGACTAAGTCCTTGTCTTTGACCAGATCAAATAAACTAGCTGATCATTGGATTGGATCTGGTAACGTTAAGAAAAAAAATTACCAGATACTAATTATGTGATTTTCTTCCTCAGAAAAAGAATTCACAAGTTTATCACATTAGTATGCTTAAAACATACTACAGAAGATTGGAGCACATTAATTTTTCGAGTGCAATTAAAGAAAGTGCCAGAGAATTTGAGAATGATTTCGACTTTCCACATTTATATTCTGATTCAAATTTATATGATTTTGATTACATTTTGAAATTCAGTTCCCCCAACAAATAGAAAAACTTCAAATGTTGCTTAATCAGTTTTCTGCAATATTTTCCAATGCTCCTGATGAAACACATTTGGATCAACATGAAATTAAACTAATTGATGACAAACCAACAATGCCAAAACTTTATCGTTCATCTTAACGACAGACAGAGACATTGCGTACTGGCATTCAAAGAATGTTAGAATTGAAGAGTAATATTATACTAGCCCTATGATTTTAGTTCAAGCACCAGGTAGGGAAATTCATCCTTGTGTGGATTATAGACGGCTAAATAAAGTGACTCGTACTCAGTTTTATCCATTACTTCATCTGGAAGAAGTGGAAGCTTCTAAATTTATTATTGTCATTGATCTTGTTAAAGAATATTGGCAAATACCTCTGAGTCCTAAGGCACAGAGCAGAGATTGTAACGTCCCTCGGAACAATTTTAGACCATTATGTCTTCCATTTGGACTGAAATATGCTCCATATATATATATACATATAAAAATATATATATATATATATATATATATATATATATATATATATATATATATATATATATATATATATATATACAGTCAACCCTCATATAACGTGGTGCGTACCGCGTTATATGGAAACCACGCTATAAGAAACTCGGATTTAGCTGTACAAACCAGGCTATTTCGTAGCACGTTATAAAGAGTCCTTCTACGCGTTGTATGGAAACCACGCTATAAGAAACGCAGAAGTAGTACAAATCATATCATTCATACAGCGTTATATGATGACAAATGAATACAAAAGACAAGATAAATTATAAATTGTTTTTACTGAATTGGAAAGAGAGTTTATATGAGGAAATGATAAAAAAATGAAATAAAAACTAAAGTAAAAACTGTTTTCCAATAAAAACAAGAAAGACTTTTGTAAAATTATGTAATCTTTCAACACTCATCCTCGCTGTCAGATATGAGTCACCTAACTTGCCTTCTTTTAATGGGCAAATTGTCTTCCTCACATGGCTCATCTTCACATTGGTTTTCAATTGTATCTTTTTTGCTAACTCCACTGAAACCTCTCTATAAGGAGCTAAGAAAATTCTTAACTCTCTTTGAAACAATGCGCTGAGCATCGTTGAACGATCAGCACTACAAGCAAACCTATTGAAAGACTCGAACAACGAGATGGAGAATTTAAAAATAAAAACAAGCGCATTTCCGATATGAAGTCGCCTCTATGTTATTAGTTTTGTTTTCAATGCATATGCTTGTATTCAAATGTGTAGTTGATAACTACAGAACCACAAAGTAAGTCCTTTATAATGTTGCAATTTTCACAAACATGAGTTTATGAGGCTCGGAAAACAAACATTATATATATATATATATATATATATATATATATATATATATATATATATATATATATATATATATATATATATATATATATATATATAATGTTAGTTTTCCGTAAAATATATTATGTTTGCAATGCCCCAATATATATATATATATATATATATATATATATATATATATATATATATACATATTGGGGAATTGAAGCATTGAAAACATAATATATTTTACTTGCCTCAGCTAGCTTTAGTGAACACGATGGATTTTCATTTAAGACGGGATTTGAACTTATTACCTTCGAATAATAAGAACAGTTTCTACCTAACTATCCCCCGCAATTTCTAATGAATGTGTATGTTTATCTTTTATATAATCAAATTTCCTTATTTTTACTTCTTCTTTAGTATTTCTGCTAAAGTCAGAACTTAAATAAATTTTGATACTTGGTTGGTTGTTTTTGCATTGTGCTGTCACGTTTTTAAATCCATGGTCCATTGATTTTTTTTTTTTGCTCATAACTATGTACAGTTTAGCGTTTTCCGAACCATAGCTAATATCAAAACTTGAGGTTGGTATCGTACATACTAGCTAATAAGTTCAAAGCTTGAGTGCTATCTATTCAATTACCTACTCGACGCACTCACTGGAACAAACATTTAGCTATCAAAGATAATGAAATGTGCGAGCCTTTGTTTTTTCGTAACCATTGCGATGCAGATCAAGGTTAAGAGAAAGTCACTCTGAAAGTTCGATGTAGACGTTCGTCTATTAAGGGGACTCCTTCCGCACCATAGTGAAAACGAGCTCTAATGTTAAGTCTATGGAAAAAGTTTAAAAACATATTTCTCAAGTTCTATTATAACTAGACCTTCACTTTTTGTAGTCTTTTATAATGCACAAAAATATTAATTTATTCTGTTTTGAAATTTATTTTTAAAATTATTTTAACTATTTCAAAATTAACTCAGTAATTTGATAATATGCTTAATACATTAATAACTTAAAAAAGTTATAGAATTTAGAAATTTTAAAAACTGACTTAAATTGTAAATATATTTATTTATAAATAAGATCAATTTTTTATTTTTACTTTATCTATGATAGAATTTTTTAATGTATACTCATAAAACTTAAAAATTTTCGTAAAAATTAGCAACGCCCACATGGCGGATGAATACATGGTTGTTTGGATAATCAATACAATCAATTGCATGCTTTAGTCAGCAAGATACTCCTCACACGCTAAATTTTGAAGTTTGGTTTCTCCCAGTTCTATGAGATAATTTGTGAGTTCCCTTCACTCATCCCCAGCAAATGATGCACGTGTTCCTGCAAAAATATGTTTCTAAATTGGCGCGAGAAAGGACATTTCTTTCCCTTTTACTATATAGGAGAGACTCTGAGGATTTCCTCACGTATATAGTAAAGGGGGGAAGATGTCCATTCTCAGAGGAAATATATATATATATATATATATATATATATATATATCTATATATATATATTATATATACATATATATATATATATATATATTATATATATATATACATACATATATATATATATATATATATATATATATATATATATATATATATATATATATATATATATATATATATATATATATATATACACACTACTGGCCATTAAAATTGCTACACCAAGAAGTTGACATGCTACAGACGGGAAATTTATACAAAAGGAAGAAGGTGCTGTGATACGCAAATGATTAGCTTTTCAGCGCATTCCGACAAAGCAGGCACCAGTAGCGACACCTATATTGTGTTTAAATGAGGAAAGTGTTCAGCCGGTTCCTCATACACAAATTGCATTTGAACGTTGTTGCCTGGTGAAAAGTTATTGTGATGCCTCGTGTAAGAAGAAGAAATGCGTACCAGCACGTTTCTGATTCTGATAAAGATCGAATTGTAGCGTACCGGGATTGCGGTTTATCTTATCGCAGTATTACTGCTCGCGTCGGTCGAGATCCAATGATCGTTAGCAGAATATGGAATCGATGGGTTCAGGACGGTTATACGGAACGCCATGCGGGATCTCAACGGCCACCTATCGCTAGCAGCCGAGAAGACAGGCATATTATCCGCATGGCCGTAATGGATCATGCAACCACGTCAAAAGCCGTGAGTCAAGAAACTGGGTCGTTTGGAAGACAACAAGTGTCTGCACGAACAGTTCGATGACGTTTGCAGTAGCATGGACTCTCAGCTCGGAGACCATGGCTGCGGCTTCCCTTGACGCCGCGTCATAGACAAGAGCGCCTTCAATGGTGTGATCAACGACGAACCTGGGCGCACGAATGGCGAGACGTCATCTTTTCAGATGAATCCAGGGTCTGTAAAAAGCATCATGATGGTCGCTTCCGTGTTTGGCGGCATCGTGGTGAGCGCACACTGGCAGCGTGCATTCGTCATCGTCATACTGGCCCATCACCTGGCGTGATGGTATGAGGTGCATTGCATACACATCTCGGTCACCTCTTGCTCGCATTGACGGTGCTTTGAACAGTGCATGTTACATTTCTGGTGTGTTACGACCCGTGGCTCTAACCTTTATTCCAGCCCAGCGAAAGCCTACGTTTTAGCAGGATAATGCCCAAACGCATGTTGCCGTTATTGTACGGACCTTCCTTGATACGGAACATGTTTGGCTGTTGCCCTGGCCCGCAAGTTCTCCAGATCTTTCACCAATAGAAAACGTCTGGTCAATAGTTGCCGAGTGACTGGCTCGTCACCAAACGCCAGTCACTACGGTTGATGAATTGTGGCATCGTGTTGAAGCTGCATGGGCATCTGTAGCAGTATATGCAATCCAATCACTGTTTGACTCAATGCCCAGGCGTATAACTGCTGTTATTAATGCCAGAGGTGGTTGTTCTGGGTACTGATTTCTCAGGATCTATCCAGCCAAATTTTTTGATAATTTAATCGCTTGTTATTTCTAGTATAATATATTTGTCCAATAAATATCATTTTGTTATCTGCATTTCTTCGGGGTGTAGCAATTTTAATGGCCAGTTGTGTATATATTTTCAGAGATGGGATACTTTTCCCCCTTTACTATATACGAGAGGAAATATAAATAAAGAAATTAAAAAGTTCACTACATGAGAAATGTCTGAATTTTTTCAATGGATTTAGCTGTTTAAAGTCTCTCTCTGTATATATATATATGGATATTAAACAGCTAAATCTATTGAAAAAATTAAATTGATATATTTCTCATGTAGTGAGATTTTTAAATTCTTTATTTATATTTTTGATGTAATTTTCTAAGAAGTGTAACTACATGATATTATATTGCAACACATATCTATAGACATTGCAAAGTTCATCAATTCCATATTTTTTAATCTTTGTTTTATAAAAACTTTTTAAATTTTGTTGTTTTTTCAATTTTATGTTTGATCTTAAGTTTATTTACTGAGTTTGGATGCAGAATTAACTTGAACATTTAACAATAAAATCTACGGAATATTTATTTATCCCTGAAAAATATCAAGTGTATATATATATATATATATATATATATATATATATATATATATATATATATATATATATATATATATATATATATATATATATATATACATATATATATGTGTGTGTGTGTATATAAATATATATATATATATAGATATATATATCTATGGCGTGATTGTCTTTATATACATATATGTATATATATTTCTTTTGATTTTAAGGTTATTTCTGCTAAGTATCGATTTTTTTGGTAAGTAAAAGGATTCCTTTTTAAATCGGAATACATATCGGTTTCAATGATATGTTTGGGAATGTATGATATTAAATGTGTTAATAATAAATATCTACTTAATAATAAATATGTTCAATGGCCTTACACAATTCAGAATTTTAAGAAGAATATCCCTCTTATTATTATGAAACTTCTAAAGTGTATTAAATTCAGATACACTCTTGAACAAATGTGTTATAGAACATTCTAAAATTATCCTAAATGTCACTTTTATTAATTCAAATGTGACTTCAATGCACCAAAATTAAATCTTTCAAAATATATTCTAGCATTTAAAAAATGCATGTTGTGAGTCATTGCATGCAGTTTTAGTATTCTAAAAGCTAAAAATTTGACATGTATTATATATAATAAATTTTTGTAAAATTGTATCCCCCTTTTTAATTCTTTCTCTCCGTAGGAATATATCACATTTCTTACGAATTTTTTAGTATTAATATTGAAGGGTTCAGCGGATATTACGTATGGGATCGATATGACAATCAGGAAAACTTATTAAAAATAAAAATCTTTAAATGAGACTTTTGGAAATTAAAGTATTTTTTGAAATCTCCATCTAAAATTATAATTTTCCTCAAGATTTATCCTATATTTTATTGATGAAATCTTATATCTACCAACCATCTAATAGTTTTTGATAAATTTACTTTCTGAAAATTTTATAATTTTATAAAATCTGTCATCTTAATATTTTCTTTCACAAAAAACAAGAATTTCTATTAATTATTCAGATGATTATTAAATTTTACATTGCCTTTATTAATCTACTCAATTACAAGAATAGATCTAAAAAATTTCTTTACTTTTGATGTTCTTTTGTCCAGTCCATTTTGATTTTTTTAAATATCCATGATAAAGTACCCTTCTTCCGCAGCAATGAGATGTGAAATATCAACAGGAAAACAAAAAAAAAGTCAACACAGTATTTTATATATCACCGTTATTACTTGCATATGGAATTCCAGATAATTGTAAATTGTGTAATGTGTTAAAATAGGCTATAATTATCACGTAAAAAATTAGCGCTAAAAAAAGATTAATAAACTATCAGCAACTGCTGTTCAGTGGAAAAAGTTTTTCATAATTAGGTGTAAAGTATAACATATTTAATCTTCCCTTTAAATTAAATCAGAAACGAAAAGTTGAATTTGTCGAGAAAAAAGCTGAGAAATTTCGATGAAGGGGTGTATTTGTTGTGATGTGAATTCTATCACATCATTGTGATAAAAATACACATACTCAAGCGTATTCTTATCTCATGTCTTAAACTACTAAATGCATATCTTTGAAGAAAAATTTCTTCACATTTTATCTTTAGAGCATGAATTAGCTATTATTCTATCTCTTACATAAAATAAAAATTTTATTATAATTTATTTTAATCATTTTGAATATATTAATTTAGTAACAAAAAGAACATTCGATTACAATTTATATTTATATATGTAGGTATGTATTTAAATATTTTATATTTTTTAGAAACTTAAATTAAATAATTTTATTTTTATAATCTTTTATACACTTTGGTCTAAAGCATACGCAAGTGGAAGTTTAGAAAATTATTATCTTTATTTAGCTACTTTTGTTAGTATACTTATAATATTTTTACAGAAAAGTAAATTTAATACCAGCAAATAATAAAAATGCTAAATATGTGGTTTAAAACATTGGTGTGGTTCATGTTCTAAAACATATTCCATGTCAAAAATATAAATTTTGACGAAATCTGGTTAAGGAAAAATTACTGAGATGAGAAATTACTTATTAAAAAATGCATAAAATGCCACTATTGAACTCAATATAATAGCACTTATAATTCTCGGAACAGAAACACGTATGATTTTCAAAACAGAGAAGAGAACAGATAATTTTCAAAAATTTGGAAAGGATAAAAATAAAAGGGTAACTGCCTTTTCGTTTCCTGGGTGTGAACAGGAACCGAATTCAACTACCAAGCAAATAGGTCCTGCATACGGGATTTACTTACTGCCATGTAAAAGAGAAAAGTTGGCTAATTATGCATATTTTTTCCCTCCTTCACCCCAGAGTAGTAGTGTAACGTCTTTAGGAATAAACTGTGGGAATGCTCTTTTCTCATTCAGTATATATATATATATATATATATATATATATATATATATATATATATATATATATATATATATCCAATAAATAGTTATGATAAATAGTTGTACTGAAAAATTATAAAAAATAGATTATTATGTGCTGAAAATGATTTGAAATTGAAATCCTCTAAAAAAAGCTTAGTTCAAGTGTGAAAACGATTAAGAAATTAAAATCAAAGGAAGAAAACATTTTTAAATGAAACACAAAAATGTAAAAACATTAATCTATATAAAAATACTTAATAGGAAAATACAAATTTGAGGTTGATGGAGAAGAATAAATATATTTACTGACATACCAAAAATGAGAAAATTATATAGCTAAATTGTCACTTGATACTTCAAAATGAACACTATAATGTCATTATCTTAAGAAAATTATGATATTTTGGTTAGCTAAAATAAGAATAAATACGCTAAGGATCAATATAAAAACAATATTTAAAGATGATGTTATAAATTTTGCGGCAAGCTTGGAGCTCTGATGTTGGACATCTGGAGTTCTGATATTTTGTTATAGATGAAGAAAATTTAAGAAATTTCAAAATGGTATATACACTGAATTTAGATGGAATGTGAGACCCTAATCTATTTTACGACATTTCAAGGAGTGAAATATTTAGAGTATTTTCTAATGTTTATGATTTTATTGAGAAACACATTCTATTTTAATTTGTTGAGATGCTAAGCTCTACTCACATGCAAACACAAATCATTTTCTTATTCCCAAAGTGAAAAATATTTAATATTGAAATTAAAGGTTTTCAATTTTTCTTGACATGAATTCACTTCTTCAGATACGAATGATGATATCGCCATATTTACACTAAAAAGTGCGGATTATGTAATAGGTTATATTGCTTTTAAAGTTCGCTTAGAAATATATCAAGAAACAATGTCGAGATGCCAGATGACTGCAAATAGAGAGGTAGATTTTCCATTCCTACAAAAATCATTGATAGAAATTATAAGCGAAATGTACGGAATTTTCCGTATATTTTGTATCGAAATATTTTATAAAGCAAGAAAAATTATTGCAAAGTTAATAAATAAACTACCTTATTTTTTCCTTTTTTTAAGAGGTAAGAAATTTGACATTTTTGTCTCTTTGAAAATATTTATACAAGTGAAGTACTAAGAGAGAAGAGCAACTGTTGCTTTCTCATAAGGCCCTTTAAAATAGAATCAAATCTCGTAAGATCAAAGCAAATGGAAATTATATCACGAAAAATGAAATAAGTATATTTTATACTTTTATTTTGATTTGAATATTGATATTAAGTTTTGATCATTTAATGAATAATAGTAACAAAATTGTGTTACATTTTTTTATGCATCTGTATACTTTTCTGCAAAACAATAAATGGAATTATATTTATTTTAAAAATCCTCGAGCAGAGCTTTTTCTCTCTCATTGCTTGACTAAAAGTTCACAACGGATATTTCCGGTGTCAAGTTTGAGAAGCACTTGAAGCAGCCCAGCTTTTTCCTCACCCATGAGATTTATAGACATACAGTTCCCAAAAAAAAAAATACCCCGAGGCTGTATTGAGGACAATTGACAGGAGACAAACAGTCTTCAAGACAAATTGACTGCATTTGCGAAGAAAATCTGTACTAGAAAATGCTGATGAAAATTTGAGTGCGGGGGGGGGGTTATATTGTCCACTTTACCCCTATTGCGGTTAAGTGGTCCATTCTAAAATTCCCCTCTTAAAATTCTGCCCCCCTCCCATTGAGTTAGGAACTATTTTTTCTTTGTAAACAGGAGCTTTGGTGCGGTTTATTAGTTTTAAATAATCAATCAATTTTTTCCGTCTTTGAAAGAGGGACTGCCTCCAAACAACTGAGCTAGATGGCGCTGAAGTTCATTTCTAGTTTATTTTGAGGAAGTATTACCTTTAAGTCTCTTCCAGACCTATACCTGAGAACTTCTGTTGTCTTGTCGCCCCATCTGGTGTTAGTTCTCAAAGCTTGTAGAGGGAAGTATCCAAAACAATATGTTTGGTTGAAATTGCTTATCAATCAATCCTTCGAAGTTAGCGAGTCTACCAAATTTGGCGCGTTATATCGTGAAACATTAAAGTACTAACTCCATAAAAACAGCCAAAAAGAGAGTTTTAAATTTGCTACTAACAGATGTTTACCTCAAATTACCCTCAGGATTCTTAGAATAGGGTTGGGGAAATGTGGGTCAGTACAAGTGCCTTGGTTCAAAATGATTTTATGAGACTTGATCCATTGGCTTAAGATACTTTTGAATATGAATGCAACAAATAATTAAAAACTATTATTTTCAAAACTAACTCAATATAAAATATTTAATTTTATATTGAGTTATATATTTCAGTCGATATATTTTTATTAACTTTATATATTTCATTCGATTTGTTATCGATTTCCTTTTAGTGGAAAGATGAAGTTTTCTTTTCGTACTGTAATCACTTTTTTTCATGTTTAATAAAATAGACTAATTTTACAGAATTTAATTGATGAGAAACGATCCAAATACATTTAAAATGGTAAAAGTGTTGAAATGAATTTACGAGAAATTTGAGTTTTTTGGAAAACAGCATTCAACATCAAATGAGAAATGCGTCAAGGTGAATAATATGTTCAACTGAATCTTGCGGTTGATTAGTTTGGAATGGCTGCATTAGAAAGCTGTTTGGAGACGGTATTGTATTGCGTATCCCATCTTAGTGACAACAATGCGATTTATGATTTAATTATTGTTGTAGCCATACAGGGAAAGAAAGTCGTTCAGTCATACTATTTGTAGACTAGTCACTTTGAGCATATCTAATTGATTCTCAATTTCCTTCCTGATATTCTCTTTCAAGCATTTCTTCTCGATTATCAATACTATAGCTTCAGTTACATATTTTATATCACCTTAAGTGCTACAGGATATTTATTCATTCTTTTGATATTTCATTACTTTTATTCCTTTTTTGTCATAAATAATGTCACTTGCGTTGCGCAGGACAATATTCTTCTCAAATAAATTTCATGAGCATAAATTGATTCCGCTAAGAGCATTGATGTCATCTGTGTTGTAGTGTATTGTAATGTATTGTTATCTTTCGTTTGGTTATTGAAATGCTTTTATGTTTTTCAGCTGATAATTTACTACAAACCCAATTTTTTTTTAAAGATATATATAATTTTTCAAATTTAAAGTGTTTTTAATTTCTTATCAGACGCAATATTTTAATATTCTGGTATCATATGCTTATTAATCATACCTTATAGTGTATTTTTTTTCATGAAATAATTTAAAAATCAAATAAAATATCCTAATGTTTGTAGAGGTAAAAGCTCAATAATTTTGGAACGTGATTAAAATTAAAAATATAATATTTGTCTCACTATTATTCCAATAAACTTATCATTTTTATTATTAGATATTTTATTTTATAAGAAATATATATATATATATATATATATATATATATATATATATATATATATATATATATATATATATATATATATATATATATATACTCATATACATACATATATATATATATACATATAAATTTATACACATATACACACATACATATATATATATATATATGTGTGTGTGTGTGTCTATTGTAAAATGCATTTTTTTTATATTAAGTTCTTTAAATTTTTAATACATAGGTAGTCTTATTTCAAAATCGTAGTATATAATATAATTGAACAAGGTAACACAAAACAGTTTATAATATTTCATTTTGAAAATTTACTTTAATATCTAAGCTAAAAATAATCAAAGTTGATTTAAAAGTACATATCATAGCTACTTTTCCAACGCTAATAAACAGAAATCTAACACGCATTATTTACAGATGCCTTTTCTATTTCATGAATGAAAAAAGCTAATTTGTCTTGCTCGATTTGGTAGTGTTTTCCAACCACATGGTAAAACAGCGGGAATCATATGGGGAGAAGTTTTTCTCAGAAATTCCTCCTGCTTTAGGTTACCGTAGTGAAGTAGAAAAATCAGCCAAGTTTGGCGTTAAAAATTTTCCAGTTTCATAGGTGGCGTTGTGTACAGAAGTGGATTTTCAGAAATAAAAATGAGTTTGATTTGTAATCAAAATTCGTATCGAAATATTAATGCAATCAAAAATATTTTTAGCTTAATAAAAACAAAAATGTTTATTTTGTAACTGTAGGAAGAAAAAAATGAAATATCTTTAAACCAAATTTTGAACAACATCAATGAATTTAGTATTTGGTTAAAATTTACTCGGATGGAGATAATATTTGACATTTTAAAAATATTTGAAAAAAATTTAAACGCTAAAAATGGAAGTCGAAGTGACAGTAGCTCTGTTTTTTGTAATTTGCAAAAGACCGGAAGTTTCTATCATGAAAATAGCACTTGTGAAACGTTAAAATATTATTCATAGGATTAACATAGGATTCGATTTTCCCCAACGGAGGTCTAGCAGGGCCTTAAGCTCACCATACACGATAAGATTTTTCCTATGGATTTCCTGAATGGAGAGGAAAGTAATTAAGTAGTATAGCATCCATAGTACACATTTCCCTCAACTTCTGCTGACCACAGTAGGGGAGGCACGACTGGCTAGTGAAATCATTTTTAAGGGTACCATTTTTCAAAATTTATTTCTTTTGGCTTAAAATGTGTGTTTTGTAAATGGAAATCGAAAATCATCAAAAATTTCAATCGTTTAAAAGAGTTTTTTTGTCACTTTTATGACTTGAATTAAATGTTATCATAGTAAGTTAAGTAACATGAATAAAATAGACACAGAAGTATAATTGGCTATTGCTTTGCACTGTGATGATGGTGAAAGGAAAACAAACAATAAAAAAAAGAAATGGGCAAAATATTGGTTGCTCTAGTGTGAAAGACTTTCACATCTAAATTTTATTACAGAAATAAAATCGGAAGATAAAGATTTCTTTAATAACATGAGGATATATGAATGAAAAATTGTATGCAACGTTGTTGAATAAGGTAACAACTTTCATTATAAGAAAAAATACATCCATGCTCTCATCTTTAAGTTCTCATGAACCATTAAGTGCAACTTAGCACTTTCTGACAAATGGTGTTAATTAAAGAGCCACATTAGTGCATCAAAAAGTTTATCTATCGAGTATTAATGATTATTATTTATTAGTAGATATAAAAATCAATTATTAATTTGTTATCTATTATCCAAGTATTCTTAAATTTTATAATATTTTTTTAAATGATTTTTAAATAAAAGGGAAACAAATTAACATTTACCAAATAATAAATCGTAAATGAAAGTGCATTTAATTTTAATTTAGATTAAAGATAAATAATTTCCTTTTGTTATTACTAAGAAATTAATTATTTTTAATAATCTAATTTTATTACTTACTATTTAATTGTATAAAGAATATATTTAAAGAAAACAACAGAATTATACCAATTAATACCTTTATACTATTGTTTAAACTTAATCCATATTTAAAACAATATAGAAAATTAAAATTTTAAATTGTTCATTTTGAAGATTTCTAAGCATTCTGAAATGAAAAGATATATTGTATTCTAATAAAGCTTTATATAAAATTTCGTAGTTAAATTTTACGTTAAATGTGTAATTATATACATTCATTCAGATAGAGAATAATTTTACAAAATAAATTAATTTAACTTATTTCATCACCATTCTCAACAAAACTTGTGTCCGAATTCATGGAAGATACTTCAGCACGTGGAATTACAGTTTGGTCCAAAAATGATAAATATTCAAAGTACCATAAAGTCGGCACACCTATGCTCCGTGCTTTCACCAGTTTTTTTTTGGATTCATTGATTTTTCTCTTTTATAGGTTCTACGGTGTTCATTAATTTTTTCCTTTACTTCGTTAATTGAAGACTTTCCATCTATCTTTTTATTTATTTCTAATAATTTTTCGTAAGCTAACTTTCTTTTTTTATATTTTATTTGTGTAATCGTCACTCACTATTTGCTACAAACAAGGCTCATCTTTATAGACTTCAATAAGTTCCTGCAATTTTTGATTCATGGACATTTTTAAAAAGGGATCTAATGTTCACGACGTGTTGTAAAACGTGAATCTAAGTTTCAATAAATGAGAAATTTCAAACAGGAATTTTCCCAAGTGTCGTTAAGAAATAATTTGCAACCCTGTAGGACGGACACGCGACAACGGGAAACAATTGCTTACTTCCTGTGTTGGAAGAAAAATCAGATATTGTTTGAATTTTCTTGAACCTGTCCAACTTCCCCACACACGTTACAAGTGTTCAACAGGAAAAATCCTATCGTGTGTGGCGGGCAAAAGTGTTAGATGAATGTCAGGTGAAAATATCTGCTCATAATTTAGTTCCCGATTGCGAAGGCTACTCCAAATAGCACTTCCTGTTACTCTAAACCATCCTCACCACAGAAGGAAGTGACGTCACTCAACATTTCACTTAGTCACGAAAGTGCAACTTCCGATGTTTTCAAAACGGGAACAACGACCGTTTATATGAAGATAGCGAATGCTCATTTTTCGAAAATAAAGACTGTTATTTATCGATTTTAAATATAAACATCGAAGTTGATTTATTACATATTTTAAACGTTAATACGCGCAAACATATAGAACAAATTATTAAATTTTTTTTATCCGAATAAATTTAAAGATACAAATTTGCGTATGAAAATAATTCTAACCGAAGACACACCTGTCGCATTTCCGCCTTGAAATTTAGGACAAATGGAGGAAAATTTAGCTGAAAAGTAGATTGAACAATGGTATCATTTGTAAATCTAATTCAGATTTCGCCAACCTTTGGTCTTAGTTAAGAAAAAAGACAAATCATTAAGACTCTGTGTCGATTACCGTGCTCTTAATTCAAAGAGTATTAAACAAAGATTTCCACTACCCCTCATCGAAGATATTTTTGATAATCTACATGGAGCAATTTTTTTTTCAAACCTCGACCTCAAGTCAAGTTTTTTCCATTTATCTGTTGAACCTGATAGTGCTAAATACACCAGCTTCTTAACACACAACGGACAAACTGAATTCATAAAAGTCCCCTTTGGTCTATGCAATTCTCACCAATAATTAAAAAAATACGTACAAACTGTCTTCAAAGAACTCATTAAAGGCAATATTGTTATTATTTACATGGATAACTTCATAATCCCATCAAAAACTGAATATGAAGCAATTTCAAAGCTTGAAAAATTGTTCGAAGTTGCTTCTAATTGTGGATAAGAGTTCAACTTTTTAAAGTGTAATTTTCTACAGCTTAAGATAAATTTTCTTCGTCATATAATCGAGCAAGGAATCATTCGTCCCTCAACAAATAAAACAAATGCAGTTATGAATTTTCCTTTATCTAAAACCATTCAACACATTTAATATTTCTTAGGGCTTACTGGCTACTTCCGAAAATTTATTAAAGACTTTGAATTAATCGCAAAGCCTTTAAATGACTTTTTACGAAAAAAAAAAAATCCCATTCACATTTGTCCCTGAACAAAAACAAGCTTCCACAACTTTAAAGCAAATCCTGTTAGCAGAACCTGTACTGCATCTTTTTTAGCAAAATGCCCCGTTACAAATACACTGTGATGCCAGTTTGAAAGGATTCAGTGCCATGCTCCTTCAAATGGATTCTGCCAACAATTTCCATCCTATATACTACATGAGTAGAAAAACATCTTCACAAGAAGAGAAATACTCGTGTTATGAACTAGAAGTTTTAGCGATAATCACAGCATTGAAAAAATTTCGACACTGCCTCGTAAGCACAAAATTTGCGCAGACTGTCAAACTTTTCAAAAAACAATGTCTAAAAAAGATTTACCACCCAGAATAGTACGATGAACTTTTAACATGCATCAAAATGAAAAATTAAAATGACACCAAAATCAAAGAACTTCTGGAAAAAGAAAATTACCAATCGGTACTACAGAATAAGCAGCAAATGAGAGAAGATGCCAAAATAAATATTTTAAAGTTACAAGAACAAAGTAAAAAATAATACAACAAACAGCGAAAAGAAGCAAGGAAATATAACATAGAAGACAAAGTTACTATAAAGAAAACACAGTTTGGTGTAGGAATGAAACTACGCCCAAAATTTTTCCGCCCCTACGAAATCGTGAATGTTCGGCGTAATGACAGATATGATGTCAAGAACATAGGCAGATGGAAAGGCCCAAACCTGACTTCCACATCTGCAGATTTAATGAAACCATAGGACCATTCCAAAGAACTTAAATTAAAAAAACTATTGACTTTTATCTTTTACTTTTCAGCCAAACAGGAACAATTGAACTTTAATTTTTGCATTTTTTTCTTTATCTTTAATTACTTTCTTTTTATATTTTAATCTAATAATTATCAAATTGGTCGGGGACCGACCACAACTGGATGGACGAGTGTTGTATGCTCCAGAGAATGCAGCGCCACCACTACTGCCGCCACTTGACCTCTTGTCATCTACCCACACATTGCACGGGGAGATGGATCAGCGAGGACGTAGTAAAAACGCCCGTATAATCTAATCTTTTGTATTATTAAATATCTTTGTTAGTTATTATTCAATCTTTATTCAATAAACCCATAGACATCCCCACTACAACACACACACACACACACACACACACAAACACACACACACATATCCGACAACCGACGGCTAGAATTCTCGGATATCGGCGAACCAATCAATCAAAAGCTTGGGAATCGAGCGAGCTTCTTCGATGATCGAGTTATCGAAGCGACGTGGTCCACTTACTTTATTGACATTCCTCTGCAAAAGAGCAGGTGAAGCGTCATTTCTCGCACGGGGAAAGGTGATTGGATAAAATGCTCTTGGCTCGCTGGCATCATGGTACGATAATAACATGTCCATGCTCACAAATGCAGAACGAAACTGCTACTACGATGGTTATTTTTATAAAGTCAAATTTTTATTTAAAAAAAGCAATCTTTTTTAAAAAATTTACTGTTTTATTTTAGAGAAATTGTAGTTTGTAGCAAAAGAAGTTGTAGTTTTCGAATGTTGATCTTCTTGTTCTGAAAATATCTGTTTTCATATCTAATTCTAGTCGTAGATGATGATAATGTTGAGAAAGATTATACATGACTAGAATTCCTTAAAATGTCTTTCTGACGGTGTATCCTAAAGACCAAATTATGAGCTCAGATGTCGATTTTGTTACCTAATCACGATTCAAAATGACTTTGTAGTTGGCTGTGTTCAGTGTTTCGGTCGTAATGAAACTCAATTTTTAATTTTCGCGATGATTTCTCATCAAGACATTTAAAATGGCGTATTGAGGTCATTCAAATATCGTAATAAAGTTCTGAATAGAAATAATAAAAGTCAGTTTTATACATACATATACATATGTACACACACACACACACATATCTAAATAAAATTTGAAAAATACTTATTAATTAATATTTAGTTAAATTAATGAGACATTAAATTCAAATAATGTAAGTAATACACTATTTACTAATAAATGTTTGAACATCAAGGTAATTTTCTATTGTCTATGGATCTATTGTCTTGATCTACGTCTGCACTTAAGTTTTGAATAGGCAAGAGCATCGGCACCTTCAAGAGCCTAAGAAATTCAAATCATTTTCTGACTATGAGGAAGGCGTAATTGTCAAATATAAAAGTGATGGTTGATCCTTAAGAGTCATGCCTAGTGAGTAAAACATTCCGAAATCGACAATGAGTTCAGGTCGTTAAGAAATGTAAGGTGAGGGATGATTTTTAGAACGGGTTTCAACCAGGCAAGTCCAAGAAACCGAAAGTTGAGATGGACGAGTGTTTCTTAAGTAAATTCGGAAATATCATTCTAGATCAATCGCCCACATATTCTAGGAGCTTCAACAAGCATCCTGGACTCTTGTTTCAATATATAACATTCGCAAGGAGGAAAATTTGCTTAGTTAGAAGAAGAATGGATCTAGTGTTTGTTAGGTTCCTAGCCTAAAAGGCCATGTACCTTCTATTCCTAAGAAATTTATCTACACCTAACTTTAGTTGTGATTAACATAATGATTTCAAAACATAAGAAAACATTTGCTTAGTTACTGCGCTCGTTCATCTTTGATTGCAAAACCCACCCGCAGTGATTTCTTGAAGCGGTGACGGCGAAATTTAGAGTGAAGAATTCAGATTCATCTTACTACCAGTAGGATGATGGAGTATTAGTTTGGTGTGTGCCTCGAGAGCGCCTTTTCTTAAATTCATTGTGCCTGCAATAAAATTTGGATGTTTCTCGTGAGGTGGACTGATATCCGCTCATGGTAGGAATCTCCAATATTCCTGACAGTAATGTACTTCATATGCTGTGGTAATTGTACGGTTATGATAATTTGACAACGCCACTTGCCGTGCATCATCACCCACCATAGATTGCTATGTTGACAATAGGGTGAACTGACTGGACTGATCTTCCTAGTGTCGAGACTCGAATCATATAGAACACCTCTAGGAGGAATTAAAAAATACAGTAACCGTCAAAAATCAGTAAAAGAGCTGTGTCATATCGTCTCCATGCCGGCCAAACTCTTGTGAAAAGCATATTCTCGAGTCAGCAATTTCACGTGTAGAAGCTCTGCTGAACAAATTGTGCTCAGTTCTTTCGTTGGAGGAGTGTAAATACTCTAGTGTGTTATAAATTAGGATCATTTTTAGTTCAATACAGTTTTTTTTAAAAAAACATTTACATATATTAACTTTTCTCTCAATGAGAAACTTTTTTAAAAAATTTCCTTTTTACCCAATTTGAAATATAATTATAGATTATTTTATTATTTTGCAAAATAATTCCTTTTTTTTTTCAAAACTGTTCTGCTTCTAATTGCTTTTTTATTGAGGATAACTTCATTTTTTGCTTAAAAATAACTTATTTTAATTTCAATCAACTCTTTCCAATCTCAAAGTTTTTCATCAAATGCCCAAAAGGACTTCCTTAAATTTCTGTGAATGAAATTGATAACAAAATTACGAATATTCTGGTTAATGTCATTTTTGCTGCTATGCAAATCTCTAAAATGATAAAATTATCATGTATGTTAAACAAAATTACATTTCTTTACATAATTATAACGTAAAATATGATTTTTTCTAAATTATTGGCCAACTGGTTTTAATTTTCTTTCAGCTATGGGGAAGCATCTGTGTTATATTTCAAATACATTTTACTGACAAATACCTGCTCTTATTTGGTGATGATGAATTTTGAGAGCGGCACAGGAAAAGTAATTCCAAAAAGAAATTTATGCCCTCAACAATTAGGAAATCTATTGTACGGATGACAATATTGGAGGTTTTGATGGCAAGGTGACTCTAAATTTTAAAAATAATTTCGGTTTATTATTCAAATTATAACTTTACTAAACTGTAATTTGGAGTAATTTTTCAACTAACCAAATTTTTCATTTACTGAATATATTCTTAAATATCTTTTCATTTCCGAATATTCAGTGAGTTTCACTTCGATAAGAAAGCAGTCTGCGATTTAAATCAACTTGAGAGGGGGAACCCATTTCCAGAAAAATCGACAACGACCAGACTGATCGACTATCATTGGAAAGCTCTCACAGCTTGCCGGAAGTATTCGATCAAGTGACTGATTCCTCTCAAAGTGGAATTCGGAAGTTGGATTCGCTTACACGGTCAGCCATCCGTGAAAGCGACCCTTAGAACAATGGTCAGTAGAGCTCTGGGGTGGGTGGGCTGTGGGTCACTCTGCCAAAAGAATTGATTCTCTCCCATCCCTATTACACAGATCATTTGGAAGAGACCCCGAACAATAGACTCCGAGATATAAACTTAATTGCAGATCTTCCATTTTATATCCAGCAGAGCTCTCTGCTGCAAACTCCTGATAGATTTATGCATTTCATTTACCTGCACAATAGCTCGTTCCTTTAGCGCGTTAAAATAAGGGAGAAGACTCGCTTCTTGAGAATTCAGAGTTAATTAAATTTATGGGTATTTTTTAATTTGCTGCTGAGATCAATTGTTCTCAGCTTCGATTTATTGGATCTTCATTAGATATTAACGTCACCAAAAAATTATTGGATGTTACGTGAATTAGTTACAGCATATCTTTCTGTAATCTGTAAAAACTAACGATATCATTTAGTAGTACAAATGTCACAAATAAAAATGAAATTGGAATACGAATGATGTGGAAACTAGAACGTTATGCTTAAAATGAGTAAAAATTGAAGATATTCTTCAGTAGTCCTAACGTTACAAATAATATGGAAATAACGTATCAAATAATCGGGCGGTAGTGAGTTCAAATCACAATTCCCTCAAGGGAAATGGTACTTTAAGGGTGGTAGGACAAGATTGGATCCAAGCCATGTCTTCAGTTATGTCCCTGCTTTTCAGCTGTGAAGATTTCCCTGAGCACCTAATTCTTTTCCAGACCTAGGAAAGGGCTCACAGATCTCTTTGAAGGGCCCACGGATTCTGGAACAGCCCGGAAAGAATAATGAAGTTACATACACCTTCAACTGCCAACCTTATCTACCATGAAACAACAGGTATTATTGTACCAAATGCGTAACTTGATAATATTTTCACCAAATATATAAATCTAGAGTATCCAACAAAATATTTGGTATAAGGTATTTTATTCAATACTTTAATTTATATTGAGAGTTAAATCTGTATAGATAAACTTAATTTCTTTTAAATGTTTTCTTCCCCAAGCATTTATGCCCAAACTCACGATTCCTATAATTCAATTAGAATTTGCTGTGTGCTTGAAATGCTCTTCCATTACTTCGAATCCTAATAAAAATGCGGTGTTTTGCTTTTGATTAAAAAAAAAAGTATATAACGTGTCAGGTGCCTACTAAGCAAATTCCCCATGACTATATAATCACAAATTGATAAATGTACTATGTTCATAAATATACACGTGAAACGTTATATATTTGATGCCACATGGAAGCATAGAAATTGATCAAAGTTAAGCAAAAAATTCAGTTTAGGAAGAATATTCTTATCAATAAATATTTATTTGGGTCTATGATTACAGGTGTCATCATCTGTCTAAGAATGTATAATATTTGTAACAAAAAAAATGAATATACGTATTTTAATTTGTTCATAAAATGTGACTTAAAATAGAAACAAAATTCTTAATTTCTAATCTAATATCCTTATTTCTGATACACAATTTAAAATTTCAAATCGAAATATAACATAGAATTTCATAGCTTAAATTTATTTTTAGCATTTTTGCATATAACTTGATGAATTATTTTTAAGTGAAAAAACTGTTACCATATTTACGAGTTATGATAAAAATATTACTCTTTTAAATTCTTACATAAAAACATTTGAATTTCGACTTTATTTTTTAAAATTGTAGAAGTTGTGTGAGTGATTGTATGTTTCCATGAACAAGTCACGTGTTTCCCATTTCAGAGATATTTCCACCTTTTACTGGAACTTCTCAATTGATTTCTAAACATCCTCTGCCACAAGAGTTTTCATTATTTGTCGGAGTAATGATTTGTTTAAAGAGACGGAATCATTCCCATAATTCCACTGTCATTTGCACACCGTTTGTTATAATGGAGATCATTTTTCCCTTTTTCAGTAATAGGATTGTCAGGATTCTTTGCGCAAAAACAATTTAAGTTGTAATGACACAAACTATTTTCTAATAAAAACTTTCATGAAAATAAATTTTACAATGAAAACAGTATTTCCCTAGAATTGAATAGCACACAATCCTTTCTTGTTATGATATCGCATTATTGATAATAATCTTAAAAAATACGAAGGAAATGAAATCAAACCCAGAATTATTTTTCACTAGTTTCAAGAAATCAAAACATGCTTATTCTGCATTGAAACGGCAGCACATGATTTAGTTTTTCCTATATTTTTACTCATGAACCTCAATTTAAAATGTTTCTTTCCTTACATATCGGAACAATTTTCACGTCATAGCTCGCGATTCGAGGAACATAAGCCACTTTTCTTTTCATTCCATTTCTTTAACGAGGATTTCTACTTTTGCTCTTAAGGGGGGGGGGAAACGAGCTTTAATGTTAAGTCTATGGAAAAATTTAAAAACATATTTCTCAAGTTCTATTATACATAGACCTTAACTTTTTGTAGTTCTTTATAATGCACAAAAATAATAATTTTTTTCTGTTTTGAAATTAAATTTAAAAATGTTTTAACTACTTTTAAATTGGCTCAGTAATTTGATAATATGCTTAAAACCAGGGCTTCGAACCGGAACTGAACCGAAAACCGGAAAAAACCGTTATTTGATCGGAACGAAAACCGGAACTGAACCGAAAAAAATATCGATTTATTTAAGTTCGATATATCTTTCAGTCATTTTGTTACTGTTACCAACTTATCAATATTTTCTAATTTAACGTCAACTTTATAATTACCATTACATGTATACTTCTTCTCGATTTCCTATTTTGATATTCACTAGTATTTTTCTGTTTCAGTTTCGCATGGAACTACTTGTAGAAGACATATTTAATTCAGTTGATTAAACTAAAAGTATAGATGATTTTTTAAGAAAAATATCGAGTTATATTTTATTTTTCACATCTCAGCATGCCATCATCTACTACGGAATTTTCACTACGGCAAACAGACAAACAATAGAAAATTATTAGATAGTAGAATATCGAGGAGAAATAGATTAATGAATCACTTTTAATTTCATATTGGCTAATTGCACATTTTATTACAAATTGTCTTTAGGGTGAATATTTAGTTAATTGAAATAGAATTTATGATTATATGCTTCAAATTCATTTCAATCAATGCAAAATTCTTCAGTGGAACATTTTAAAACCAATTACTGAGTACTCGGCCGAGTACTCGGCCGAGTACTCGGTACAGCACTAATTAACACTTAATTTATATTTGAGACCCTATTCTATAGCTATAATTTAATAACTGTATATTTTTAAAAATTTATTTATTTTTTTTTTCCTTTTCGATTTTAGAATGAGGAGAAATAAGACAAATGCTAGCAGGGATTTTTTTCACATATCACAAAACAGAGAATAAGAGTATTTGTAATATATGCGACACTTCTATGATTGGAAATCATGCTGCCAATTTAGAACGACATTTAAAAAGACATCATAGTAATGAATTTAAAACTGTACTGCAAAAAAAGAAAATTAAGTTGAACATAAGAGATGAAGCTACTCCGAGTACCAGTGGATCCAGCGGTTCACAAGAAACTTTGGATAAATACGTAAAATCAGAATTTTTGAAAGTAAAATTAAACAAGGAAATAGTCCTTAAAGCATGTATTGAACTTATTACTGTTAATGGCTGTTCATTTGAAATCTTAGAATATTCAGGATTCAAAAAGATTTTGAACCCAATTGTTAATGCAATAGGTAATCATTTTTCAGTAAATTCTGAAAACATTAAATTATTAATACCAGAGACAGCTGTTAAAATTGTCTCTGAAATAAGTACAGCACTCCAAAAAAATTAATTTCCTTAAAAATTGACATAGCTACCAGATTAAATAGATCAATGCTCAGTTGATAATAGGCGGGAGAATAAATTTGTTTACTTTGGGAATGACAGAGTTGAAAGATACAGGAATTTATATTAAAAATATGGTTGAAAAAGTACTAGAAAAATATAATATCGATATTCAGCAAATTTATTCAATGGAGCTAATATGATTTCATTTGTCAACTTATTAGGATCCGAAATTGAAGACGAAGTTATCGAAATGGAAAATGAAAATTTCAAAACTAGGGATCATTTTGAAGATGGAGTATTTTTTGATCACAACTTTTCTTTTAATAAACTAATCGGAATAAGATGTGCTGCACATACATTGTAACTAGCAATTAAAGACTATAAAAAACGCCGATTCCAATGAATTTATTTCTGATGCTAGGGGGTTGGTGAAAAAGCTGCGCATTCCATCTCTTATGTTAAAATTTAGAGACGTAAATACTAAAAGACCAATTTTGGATTGTCCAACTAGATGGAATAGTACATATAATATGTTAAAATCTTTATTGGAATGCAAAGATTTTAGCTCATCTTTAGCGGAACATAACTTAGATTACTATTTTGCAGACAGTAAATGGGTGAAATTAAAATTAATTGTTGATACCCTACAACCCCTAACGGAAGCAACTTTGAAACTACAAAGTAAAGAATTAACTTTAAGCAATTTTTACGAAATTTGAACACATTGCAAAATAAAGTTACGAAATTTAAAAAAAATTCTTTGCAGATATTTTATATAATCAGTTATCTAACAGGGAAGCATTGTTAATAGAAATTGATAGTTAAGTAGGAGCAGTTTATTTGGACCCGCGATATCAGATTTTGCTTTCCACGTCACAAAAGGCTGTGCAACATTTAAAGAATATTTGGAACAAATTACAAATTTTTGAAAAGTCCATTTCAATAGTAAACGAGGAAACAAAATCTTCTACTGAAAGCGATGAAAATGAAGACGATTTAGAGACTTTTTTAAAAAGTAAAAGAATTGGCAGTAATAAAAACACACAGAACCTCTATTTCTACCGACATTGAATTCATTTTAAATAATTTTGACAATGTACGAAGGCTTGATATAAAGCATAATATTTTAGATTTCTGGGAAGAGAATAAAATTACATATCCGCACTTGTATAAGATTGCAATAATGGTTTTGGCAGCTCCAGCTACACAAGTTAGTGTTGAAAGAGCGTTTTCAGGTTTGAAATTTATTCTCCGAGACAACAGAAGTAATCTCAGTGAAACCACGTTAGAAGATATATTAATAATTAGAGGCAATTTTCATATGTTAAATAAATAATATATTTTTTACATAATTATTGCAAGGCTAAGTGCACAATGTGAGAGTCTAAGGACGAATGTGGGTAATCATGAACCTAGTTGTCAAATGCGATTTTGATAATGGATAACAATGCCAACGCTCGCCGCTTTTATCGTACCTGCTGTTTGTATCAATTCACAGAGTGTATCAATTAAAAAAAGAATAAAATCTTCTAAATTTTGATAGAATTACATATTTTGTTTATGATAGAATTATATTTTTAGTACAAATAAGAATTTTCATAAAATGAAATTATTCATTTGGAACTGAACCGAAAACCGTTATTTTTGGCGGAGAGAAAACCGAACTGAACCGATATTAATTTTTTAGTTGAACCGGAACGAAAACCGGAAACAAAAAAATTACGGTTCGAAGCCCTGCTTAAAACATTAATAACTTAAAAAAGTTATAGAATTTAGAAATTTTCAAAATTGACCTATGTTGTAAATATATTTATAAGTGAGATCAATTTCTAATTTTTACTTTAACTATGATAGAATTTTTTTTATTTGTATGCAAAAAACTTAAAATTTTTCGCAAAAATTTGCAACGCCCACATTGCGGATGAATACATGGTTGTTTGAATAATCAATCCAATCAATTGCATGCTTTAGACCGCAAGCTCCTCCTCACACGCTAAAATTTGAAGTTTGGTTTCTCGTAGTTCTAGGAGATAATTTGTGAGTTACCTTCACTCATCCCCAGCAAAATGATGCGGGTGTTCCAGTAAAAATATGTTTCTAAATTGGTGCGAGAAAGGACATTTCTTACCCCTTTACTGTATCGGAGAGACTCTGAAGATTTCCTCTCGTATATAGTAAAGGGGAAAATGTCCCTTCTTAGAGGATATGAGGATATATATATATATATATATATCCCCAGAAATGGGATATTTCTCCCTTTACTATATACGAGTGGAAATATTAATAAAGAATTTAAAAAATTCACTATTCACTACATGAGAAATGTATAGATTTAGCTGTTAAAAGTATATATATATATATATATATATATATATATATATATATATATATATATATATATATATATATATATATATATATATATATATATATATATATATATATATATATATGGACTTTAAACAGCTAAATCTATTGAAAAAGTTATATTTATTCATTTCTCATGTAGTGTGCTTTTTAAATTCTTTACTTATATTTTTGATGTAATTTTTCAAGAACTATAACTACATGATATGATATTGCAACACATATCTATAGACATTGCAAAGTTCATCAATTCCATATTTTTTAATCTTTGTTTTATAAAATCTTTCTAAAATTTATATATATATATATAAAGCGAAGAACTATATTTAAGTGCAAGCCCTGATGGTCTAATTGACAACGATGGTATCCTTGAAATGAAATGTCCATTTTTCTTGCAACGATTATACCCCAGAGGAAGTAATTTTAAATAAGAAATTTTAATTTTGGAATTTAACTAAAGAAAACAAATTGGTAAAATAACAAAAGACACAAATATCTTTACTAAGTCCAAGGGAAGTTAGACATAACGAAAAAAACATTTTGTCGTATGGTCACCGAAAGGCCACAAAATCGAAACATTTTCAAGGATGATATATATATATATATATATATATATATATATATATATATATATATAAGTTTTTAAAATAAATTGGATAAAAAAAATTATGTTTTTACTAGATTATTACCTACTGTTTCACGTTTGTTCTTCATAAACCTTAAAGAAATAGATTTTATATTTTTTTTTAGATAATATGGTTCTGAAGAATATCAGAGAAATTTCTGTTTCCTACTGCTGTTGATAGCACTATTTAATTGTAAATTGTGTAATGTGTTAAAATAGGCTATAACTATCACTTAAAAAAATAAGTGTTAAAAACAGTTTAATGAACTATCAGCAACTGCTGTTCAGCGGAAAAAATGTATCATAATCAAGTGTAAAGTATAACATTTTTTATCTTTCCAATAAATTAAATAAGAAACGAAAAGTTGAATTTGTCGAGAAAAAAACTGAAAAATTTCAATGAAGGGGTGTATTTGTAGTGATGTGAATTCTATCATATCATTGTGATAAAAATACACATATTCAAGCAACTACTTATCTCATTTCTTGAACTACTAAATGCACATCTTTTAAGATAAATTTCTTCATATTTTTTATCTTTAGAGCATGAATCAGTTTTTATTTTTTCTCTTACATAGAATAAATATTACACTATTGTTCATTTTACATCTTTTTGAATATATTAATTTACTAGCAAAAAGAACATGTGATTACAATTTATATTTATATATGTACGTACGTATATGAATATTTTATTTCTTTTAGAATCTTAAATCAAATAATTTTATTTTTATAATCTTTTATATATTTTGGTCTAAAACATATGCAAGTGGAAGTTTAGAAAATTATTATCTTTATTTGGCTACTTTTGTTAGTAAACTTATAATATTTTTATGGAAAAGTAAATTTAATACCAGCAAATAATAAAAATGCAAAATATGTGGTATAAAACATAGGTGTTGTTCATGTGCTAAAACATATTTCATGTCGAAAAAAAAAAATTATGATGAAATCAGTTTAAAAAGAAAATACTTGGATGTGAAAATACTTTTTACAAAATGTATAAAATGCCACTATTGAACTCAGTACAACAGCACAATTTTCGGAACAGAAACACTTATGAATTTCAGAACAGATAATTTTCGTTGTACTGAAAAATTATAAAAATTAGATTATTATGTGCTAAAAATGGTTTGAAGTTGAAATCCTCTAAAAAATGCTTAGTTCAAGTTTGAAAATGATTAAGAAATTAAAAATCAAATGAAGAAAACATTTTTAAATGAAACACAAAAATTAAAAACAGTAATCTATATAAAAATACTTAATAAGAAAATATAAAATTGAGGGTGATGGAGAAGAATAGTTTATTTACTTATATATCTAAAGATGAGAAAATTATATAGCTTAATTGTCGCTTGATACTTTAAAATGAACACTATAAGGTCATTATCTTCAAGAATTTAAGATTTTTGGCTAGTTAAAATGAGAATAAATACGCTAAGAATCAATATAAAAACAATATTTAAAGATGATGTTATAAATTTGATTGCAAGCCTGGAGTTCTGATATTGGAAACCTGGAGTTATAATATTTTGTTATAGATGAAGAAAATTTTAAAAATTTGAAAATGGTATATACACTGAATTTAGATGAAATGTGAGACCCTGATCTATTTTACAACATTTCGAGGAGTGAAATATTTAGAGTATTTTGTAATGTTTATGATTTTATGGAGAAACACATTCTATTTTATTTTGTTGAGAGGGTAAGCTCTACTCACACACAATCACAAATCATTTCCTTATTCCCAAAGTGAAGATTATTTAATTCTTAAATTAAAGGTTTTCTATTTTTCTTGAAGTGAATTCACTTCTTTAGACAGGAATGACGATATCACTATATTTGCACAAAAAAGTGAGGGTTATGTAATAGGTTATACTGTTTTCAAAGTTTTCTTAGAAATATAGCAAGAAACAATGTCGAGCAGCATGATCTATGCAAATAGAGAGGTAGATTTTCCATTAATACAAAAATTATTGATAGAAATTATGAGCGAAGTATATGGAATTTTCCGTAAATTTTGTATCGAAATATTTTATAAAGCAAGAAAAGTTATTTCAAAGTTAATAAATAAACTACCTTATTTTTTCTTTTTTTTTTAAGAGGTAAGAAATTCGACAGTTTTACAAGTGAAGTATTTAGAGAGAAGAGCAACTGTTGCTTTCTTATAAGGCCAATTTAAAAAGAATCAAATCTCGTAAGAACAAAGTAAATGGAAATTATATCAAGAAAAATAAAATAAGTATATTTTATACTTTTATTTTGATTTGAATATTGATATTAAGTTTTAATCATTTAATGACTAATAATAACAAAATTGTGTTAAACATTTTTTTTATGCATCTGTATACTTTTCTGCAAAACAGTAAATCGAATTATATTTCTTTTAAAAGTTTTCGAGCAGAGCTTTTCCACTCTCATTGCTTGACTAAAAGCTCACAACGGATATTTCCGGTGTCAAATTTGATAAGCATTTGAGGCATCCTTTCTTTTTCCTCACCCACGAGATTTACAGACACAGTTCCCGGAAGGAATACCCCGAGGCTGTAATGAGGGCAGTTGACAGGGGACAAACAGTCTTCAAGACAAATTGACCACATATGGGAAGAAAATCTGTATGGGAACATGCTAATGGAAATTTGGATGTGGGGGTGGGGAGTTATATTTTCCACTTTACCCCTATGTGGTTAAGTGGTCTACCCATTCCTTTCTTAAAATTCTCCCCCCCCCCCATTGAGTTAGGAACTATTTTTACTTTGTAAACAGGTGCTTTGGCGTGGTTTATGAGTTTTAATTCACCAATCAGTTCTTTTAGTCTTTGAAAGAGAGACTGCCTCCAAACAACTGGGCTAGATGGCGCTGAAGCTCATTTATTGATTTATTTTGAGGAAGGATTCCCCTTAATCACTCAAACCACACTCCTTGGAGACTTTTCTTTGAAAACTACAATTCAGCCTGAGTTTTACGCCAAATATCTAAGATATTGATTATTTTTTCGCCAAGATTCACAAGTTTAAAATTTAATAATCTATAAATTTGTTGCTTTAGAAATAAAATGTAAGTTTATGCATTATTATTTTTAATTTTAGTTCCTAAGCTAATAGAATCTGGCGATTTTATTATACAAAAATTTTAAATCCATATGCACTTTTAAATTACTTACGAGCTTGCTTTCTTTTCTAAGTTAAATTTTAATAATTTTCCTGCTTATGCTAATTATTTCTTACATCATCTTTAATTTAATTCAGTTTTTATTGTTTTTGACGGCATTTTTTATCGACTAGTTATGACTGAAATAAACAAATAAATTTCGTAAATGGAAATTATTTAATTTCCAGTGAAAGAGCTTATGGGTGTTATTGTAAAATCGATGTGTCGTCCATAATAAATAACATTTACCTTAATGACTAAAATTAATTTAATTTGCGTTTTTATTTTTGTGCATTAGGAAAAAATTTACTAATAAATTTACTCCCTGCATATTGCTTTTTATTTCTTTATTACTTTAATTTCTTTTTACATACAGTTCAAATGTGTTGATAATAAAACAGAAGTATCATCTTAAGGCAATAGTATAACATGATTGTCTCATAAGTGTGTAGCCAAGAATATTATACATATGTTATTTCTTTTTAATGTAACATAATATTGAAAAATATATCAATACTATTTACTGTTGCACCATATAAAAAAAAAGTCTCTCTCTCTCTCACACACATTATTTTAATATATCAATATTAAAAAGATACTATTTCTTAAAAATTCTACTATGCTAGAAATTTTCTCGATTAAAAAATAAACTACAATATTTCTGATGTTAGCTTTGTTCTGCTGTGAAAATCATTTTATTCTTTATATTTTTTTTTTATTTGCTTACATGTAATAATTTTTCTAGATGACGTAACGATAATATTTAATAAAATAAAATTCCTTACTAGAAATTTATTGCAGATTTAAAACAAAATAGATTTATGGAGAATATATAATCAAATTTTAAAACAGTAAACTGTTCATAAGCAAAATAATGGAATTTTACATTTAAAGATGAGCTAAATTTTTTAATGCAGAAAATATTTTTAGGTCTTTTATTTTAGAAGGTGTGTGAAATGGAATTATCCTATCGAAATAGTATATTAGTGAATAGAAATCATATTAATGCTACAATCTAAGCAATTAAATTTTTAACCTACATAAAATAAATATTTTATTACCAAAGTTATTTTTAAAATAAGCAAATTATTAATACGTTAGTTTTAAAAATAATTATCTTTTAACGCGATCCATATTAGGTATAAAAGAAATTTTTAAATATAATAATCTTAACTAGAGAATTTCTTGTTGTAAAATGGGGTTATTAATGGAGATATATTTACTTTACTCTTCTTATTTGAAATAAAAATTAATTTTCCTGGTTTATCTTTGAAACATAAAATGGTATATTCCCTATACGATTGATTGTGTTCTTTAAATTTAAAAATATAATAAACACATTATATATTTTAAATAAACTTCTTTTTTAAAAAAATTTAAGTTTTGAAAACGAAGAACATTTACTTTGAAAAATGTGAATGAAATAGTATGCTAAAGTTATATGACTATAGAAATAATAGAATGTTTAAATTTAGTTGAGTTGTTACAATCTGAAATAACGATAACAAGACAAAGATGGCATAAATATGATTAATTATATTAAAGGGACAAAATTGATTACAAAAATAAAATGAGATATTGGATTAGAAATAAATTAATTAGCTGTTCAAATTATGGAAAAAATTATTTATTTTCTTAAAATACATATGAATTTGAGCTCGCAAAATAATCATTGTTTATTATAAAATATAATATTAATACAATATTTAAATTGCTAGCTAATCTTTTTTATAGAAATATGGTGTTATTTATTTCAGTAAAAATAAACCATATTAAAGAAAGTTAAGAAATTCAGGGCAAACTTATAGTACATTAGTTATATATGATGATCTAAAAATATAATTATAAAAAAAGATTCATTATTGAATATTCATTAACGTTCATAAAACTGATCAATTTAGAAATAAAGGCGTGCTCTGAATTTATAAAATAAATAAATAAAAATGTAATCTTTCGATACCAAACATAACTTTTTCGCCTTAAGTAAATTTGTGAAAATTTAAAACATTAATGTTTTTCTAAACTAGTAATAGATAAATATTAAGAATAGAAAAATAAATGCTTATAAACATTTTTGTTGTTCAGCTTTTCAAGTCTTAAGAATATATCCTCTGTCAATTTAAATAATGATTACTTTTTCAATTTTGATAATATTTTTCGATTTTTATTCTTGATATATAACTTTGTGATATTCATTATATTGAAAGCATGATACTGTTTTAGCACATTTTATATAAATTTTTTTGTACGCTGGCTGCCATTTCAACGACCTGACAATATAGAAAAAAAAAAAAAAAAAAAAAAAAAAAAATTGCATTTTTTACACGTAAAAATTCATTTGAATTTTTAAAACATTTGAGATAATTTTTAAAAAAAGAACTATATGATTAAATTCAAATTTTCAGACTTAACTTCGGATTTAGGTATTTATTTGTTAAGTCATTAAATCGTTTATTAATGTTAATGTTAACAATACAAAATAACAAAAACTAAAATAAACTTATTCTTTCAAAAAATAAAATGTAGTTGAAATGAATCAATGATATTAAACTTGAATTATTAACGCAATTTTTGAAATTTTCTGTTTTCAGAATTTTTAAAATTTAAAATAAATTGCTGTTTGGAAATTTTCTATCCAAAATTCTACCTTACTTATATAAAAAAAGAGAATATTTATAAAGTTGAAAATTTTTATAGGATTCCTGTAATCTTTGATAAGCAAAATTTGCTTTGTGCCATTTTGTTTCTATCATATTGATACTACTCTATTTTTTGTTATGCAGCAGTAGTATTCAATCATTTTTCACTTAATTATTTCCTTTCCTTAAAACCTTGCGAAGTTTTTTTTTTATCACAGATAGCTGAATAGGATGAGGTATTAAATTTATTTTCTCTACAATTTTTACAAGTATTCGACTATTAACAGTACTGTTTCAAACAGCTTCCCATATAGCCCATACGCCAAGATTTCGTTTCAATGAAGATAATTCATAGCACATGTGGCTTCCTGTGTGGTTAAAGATTTTTCCATTTAGTTACAGATGGAATGAAAGGGGATTTTATCGATTACTCTAGTTGAAGTAGACGTATGAGAAATTGTTTTTTCTCACCTTGTTTCATTCCTACCCTCTCCTTCAAAATTACGTTATTCCTAGCAAAGGTTCGTTATCGTGAATGATTTTTAGATCTAGAGAGAATATATTTTGATATTTATGAAAGAATGGCTAGTGACAGTGAAGATGAAGTTTCTCTTTTAACATCTAATGACATATTTTCTTTACGATTTGAACATGTTTCCTGTTAGTCAGGGAAAGAATGAAAGCGGATGATGTTTACTGATGTGAATAAAACTTTCTGATTATTCTAAACAGATGAGAAATTGCTTTCTTGCCATGATTCATTTTCACAAATTGATGATTATGTTCTACTTTTATAATAATTAAGAATTTACATAACAGAGCACATTAAATTCAAAAGTATTTTTGGAAATTTAGATCAATAAAATTCATAAATAAATCAATAAACTCCTTCCAGTTACTTTTTGAAATTTAAAAATTCAAATCTAAAATCTAATGAATCAAATCCTAAAAACAAAGCATAAAAAAGATTTTAAAATTATATCGTACATAATTTCCTATTTAAAGGAAAGATAAATTTCTTTATAAAAAATAAAACTGGAATATTTTTTTATGAATGACAATAAAATAAATCTGTAATCAATTAAAAAAAGAAAAATTTGCAAAGAATCTTAGCAATTCTCAATTATAGCTTTAGAAACTTTATATTGAAGAGATATATGATAATTATATAAAGGTTTTGCAATTTTTAATACAATAAAATATTACCAATGCAAGAACTTTTCATAAAAATTTTTATAATGAAGTAATAATAGTCTCTTATCATTTTATAATATATTATATTATGTAAAATTAAATATAAGTCAATAGAAATTCGTTATAAATTTATAAGTTTCTGTCGTGCAGTAATTTTGCCATATTAAGTTGTAAAGATTCTTTTGCTTTTATTTATAATTATACATAAAGTTCAGTTCATAAATGCTAGATTAATATTTAAAAAATAACTCGAGTAATGCACATAAGAAACAAAATATTCCATTTACATTGAAATAAATTAAATGTAATAGTTTAAGCTTCTTATTAGTACATGCACTGATATATATCTCAATTCAGATTGACAAATGAAGTTAATTTTCATGTGTTGTGATATTTTATCTAAGGATGTTCAGTTGCGAGTAGAAAAAATTAATTTAGCAAATAACATTTGGGCTTTAATGCTTTTAAATAAAAAAACAAAATTTATCTATGAAAAAAGAGCATAAGTAATATATATTTTTAGCTCTGCTAAAAAATTAAGTAAAATAATAATTTTAATATATTTCTAATTCATTTAGACTGTTGAATTATAGAAACGTATAAATATTCTAAATCAGCCTTGCTATGTGTGCTGAAAGTATTATAATATTGAAAGGGTATGAAAAATATTTATTTACTTGCATTAAATAATTATAAAGTTTCTATTTCTGTAACTTTTAAAATTGAATAAATAAGACTTCATGACATTGCTTGAAGTACATTGCTTACTTTTTTTTTATCGTTCAATGATATCAATTGTTGGCCTTCATGTTACATATCCTCTGAGCTTATAGGCAACTCTTCTATTAGTATAAATTACTAAATAGCAGTATATATATATTTCAAATCACTGTTATGAGGTCCATCCAAGTGCTTAACTCCAAGAATTGAGAATTTCCAGATGAAAGTAAATATATAATAAGGACGGCACACAATAATCTCGCAAATAATTTAAAGGAAAAGTTTTCTTAAAAAAAGATATATTGAAAAAATTTAATTTAAATTCTTTTAAGTTTCAAATTCATTTTCTATTTCACCAGATTGCTTCATAATAACAGAATATTATTTTCAGTAAATGAGAATAAGTATATTGAATACTTAACAAATAATGTGTTTTGGGCAATTTATTTTTCGTCCATCACTTGGAATTCTTTTCCATTAAAATACAACTTTAATTTAATAAATATCTTGTTAAAAATATATAAAAGTAATGTTTTTTTAATATGAAAGGAAAAAAAAATTGTGAAAATAATAAATGATTTTATAATATTGTTTTAGAATGTAAATATATAAGAAATATCATAATTAAGAAAGTACACAATCAGCAAATATAATGTGTTAATTTCTTATACAGAACAATGTTAATGCAAGTTTATCTACATATATTTTGCATTAAATAGTATTATTTTCATATACAATAATACAGAAATGAAAATTAATCCTTTTTTGGTAAATATTTAATTTTTTGGGGCTAAAAAACTTTTCCAAATATGTAAATATAAAGTGAAAGTAATTTTTCAGATATAGTATAAACCAAGAACATTACACACATTTAATCATAATGTTCATTAATGCAAATTTTCTAATGTTATGTTTAATTGTTTAAACTCAAAACATTTATAGATGAATAAATTAAAAAGGTTTAATTAGTGCTTCTGAAAATAACATTATAAAAATTGAAAAATAATTAACACTTTTATTTTGATATAAACACCACACTAATTACTACATAGATGTATTCATATAAAGTAGAAATTTCTTTGTGTTAAGAAAAATATAATGTGAGAAAATGTATTTTTACTAACATTATTTTATCTTATTGTAATAAAAATTTGAAAAGCTTCTGTGTCTCATTCAAAAAGAGAAATTTCCATTATACAGAAAATAATAAATATACAAGAAAATATGACAAGTAATTTCTTAATTAAACTGCGTAAGAAATCTAAAACATCATAATTTGTGGATACCACGCGCACGTTTTTCTTCGAACTTCATTTTATTTACAAAGTCAATCTAAAATCACTGATGAATATTTTCAATTACACAAAAAACAGTTATTTATTGATAATTTTTGCTTTTTAAGTTTTATACAAAAATAAGATATACGTTTCCGTTTTAAGGCTCTTCCAGACCTACATGAAAACTTCTATTGTCTTGTCGCCCCATCTGGTGTTAGTTCTCAAAGCTTGTTGAGGGGAGTACGCCAAATATTATTATTGGTTGAATGTGCTTGTCAATCAATCCTTCGAAGTTAGCGAGTCTGCCAGAATTAGCACGTTATATCGTAAAAAATTAAAGTACTAACGCCATAAAAACAGCCAAAAAGTGAGTTTTAAATTTGCTCCTAACAGATGTTTACCTCAAAATTACCCTCAGGGTTCTAAGAATAGGGGTGAGGGAAAGTGGTTCAGTACAAATGTTCAACGAACTGACACCGGAATTACCTGTTGCTGTCTTATGGAAAATTAGCTGCCAGTGATTCTAAAGAACATATTATTTATTTATAGTTTAGAGTTCGGTTTTTATTATTCGCACTAAAAAATATAAAGACAAATTGCAAATGTTGAGGGAATTTACAGTTGCTAATTAAATGGTCAAAAATGATTATCAGAATTCAAATCAAACCTAAAATACTATATGAATGATTAAAAATATTTTTTTAAGTGCCTTGGATCAATTTGATTTTATGAGACTTGATCCATTGACTTAAGATACTTTTGAATATGAATGCAACAAATAATTAAAAACTATTATTTTCAAAATTAACGTAATATAAAAATATTTAATTTTTTTCAAGATTTTTTAAAACTTGAACAATTATATATATATATATATATATATATATATATATATATATATATATATATATATATATATATATATATATAATTCTAATTATATAAAAATAGATGAAATGATTATTATATAAATACAGTTTACAAATGGTTTACAATATATATTTTTATGAAAATAACGTTACGATTATCTATCTATCTATATATATATATATAAATATATATATGTATATTTATAATCGTATCGTAATTTTCATAAAAATATTGTGACTGTAATTATTTATGTAATAATCATTACATCTATTTTATATAATTAGAATTACTTACAGCTTGAAAGAGAGATTCATCTCTTATCTTTATCTCACAAGTCCCTTATTTTATTCCTCTATATAAATAAAATTAACTAAGTTACAATTAAAAGTAAACGTTTTTTTAAAAAGTTGATATTCTGGTGTAAAATATGTTGTGAAATATACTTTAATTCTGAAGATTTTAAAACTCTCCAGTTATTTTATTAAATATTTTCCCCGGCTTGATAAAAACAAAATTAGATTAGCACTAAATATGCCTTATAAAAACACACAGGTAAATTAGATTAAAATAAGTTTAGAATAAAATTGTGAGAAATATAAATTAGGTTTATATTTGTCAACAAATAATCAAATGCAAATGCACCTTATAGCATACGAGAAAGATATAATTTCATAGTAAAATATAATGAAATTTCATGAGCATATGGGAAATTTAGTTAATACCTTGAAACATATATGAGGTAAAAAGTAATTAAAATAAATCTGTTAGTAAAGTAAAGAAATGCTTGAGCAATTCACATTTCATGAAGAAAAAACAGAAACTAAATATATATATATATATATATATATATATATATATATATATATATTAGTTCTAGTTTCTGTTTCTATACACATACAAAAACACTCTATATATATACAAACACAAACATACAAATTCGTATAGTTAAATTTTATTTATTTTTTTGGATTTTAATTTTTCAGCTTTTTTTTGCCTTTTTTTTTCTTTTTTCTTTGATTGCGATCGAAAAGGAAATCGATTTTTCATCGATTTCCTTTTAGTGGAAAGATGAAGTTTTCTTTTCGTACTGTAATCACTTATTTTCTTGTTTAAAATAGACTAATTTTACAGAGTTTAATTAATGAGAAAAAGATCCAAATACATTTAAAATGGTAAAAGTATTGAAATGAATTTAAGAGAAATTTGAATTTTCGGAAAACAGAGTTCAACATCAATTGAGAAATGCGTGAAGGTGAATTATATGTTCAATAGAATCTGGCGGTTGAATAGTTTGGAATGGCTGTATTAGTTAGCTGTTTGGAGACTGTATTGTACTGTGTATCCCATCTTAGTGACAACAAGGTAATTTATGATTTAATTATTGTTGTAGCCATACAGAGAAAGAGAAAGTCGTTCAATCACACTATTTCTAGACTAGTCACTTTCAACATACCTAATTGATTCTCAATTTCCTTCCTGATATTTTCTCTCAAGCATTTTTTCTCGAACATCAATGCTATAACTTCAGTTACATATTTTATATCGCCTTAAGTGCTACAGGATATTTATTCATTCTTTTGATATTTTATTACTTTTATTCCTTTTTTGTCAAAAATAATGTCATTTGCGTTGCGCAGGACAATATTCTTCTCAAATAAATTTCGTGAGCATAAAATGATTCCCCTAAGAGCATTGATGTCATCTGTATTGTACTGTGTTGTAATATATTGTTATCGTTCGTTTGGTTATTGAAATGCTTTTATGTTTTTCCGCTGAAATTTTACTGCAAAATCAATTTTTTTCAAAGATATTTATAATTTTTCAAATTTAAAATGTTTAATTTCTTATCAGACGCAATATTTTAGTATGCTCGTATCGTATGCTTATTAATCATACCTTATAGTGTATTTTTTTTCAATGAAATAAGTTGAAAATAAAATTAAATGTCCAAATTTTCGTAGAGGTAAAATCTCAATAATTTTGAAAAATGATTAAAACTCAAATTAAAATTTTTGTCTCACTAATATTCTAATAAACTTATCGTTCTTATTACTAGATATTTTATAAGATATACATACATACATATATACATATATATATAATATATATGTGTGTGTGTGTGTGTGCCTATTGTAAAATGCAATTTTTTATATTAAGTTCTTTAAATTTTTAATACATAGGTAGTCTTATTTCAAAATTGTAGTATATAAAATAATTGAACAAGGTGAACTTTTTAGTGCAGATATGGCGATATCATCATTCATATCTGAAGAAGTGAATTCACTTCAAGAAAAATAGAATCTTTATTTTAAGAATTAAAAAATTTTCACTTTGGGAATAAGCAAATGATTTGTGTTTGTGTGTGACTAGAGCTTAGCCTTTCAACAAATTAAAATAAAATGTATTTCTCAATAAAATCATAAACATTAAAAAATACTCTAAATATTTCACTCCTCGAAATGCCGTAAAATAAATTAGGGACTCACATTCCATCTAAATTCAGTGTATATACCATTTTCAAATTTCTTAAATTTTCTTCATCTAAAACAATATATTAGAACTCCAGGTATCCAACATCAGAGCTCCAGGTTTGCAGCCAAATTTATAACATCATCTTTAAATATTGTTTTTATATTGATTCTTAGCATATTTATTCTCATTTTAGATAACCAAGAAATCATAAATTTTTGACCTTATACTGATACCTTATGGTGTTCTTTTTAAACTATCAGGCGATAATTTAGCTATATAATTTTCTCATCCTTAGTAAATAAATTTATTCTTCTCAATCACCCTCAAATTTATATTTTCTTATTAAGTATATTTATAATAGATTACTGTTTTTATTTTTTGTTCTTCATTTAAAAATGTTTTCTTAGTTTGATTTTAATTTCTTAATCATTTTTAAACTTGAACTAAGCATTTTTTAGAGAATTTCAATTTCAAATCATTTTCAGCACATAATAATCTACTTTTTATAATTTTTCAGTACAACTATTTATCATAACTATTTATTGGATATATATATATATATATATATATATATATATATATATATATTGCAAGGCAAACTGAATGAGAAAAATGCAATCCCAGTTGATTCCTAAAGACGTTACACTTAGGAGGTCAAGGTGGGAAAGTATATGCATAATTAGCCAACTTTTCTCTTTTTCATGGCTGTAAGTAAATCCCGTATGCAGGACCTATTTGCTTGGTAGTTGAATTCTATTCCTGTTCGCACTCAGGAAACGAAAAGGCAGTTACCCGTTTATTTTTATCCTTTCCAAATTTTTGAAAATTATCTGTTCTGTTCACTGTTCTGAAAATCATAAGTGTTTCGGTTCCGAAAATTATAAATGCTGTTATACTGAGTTCAATAGTGGCATTTTATACATTTTGTAAAAAAGTATTTTCGCATACCAGTAATTTCTTCTTAACCTGATTTCGTCAAAATTTATATTTTCGACATGGAATATGTTTTAGAACATGAACCACACCAATGTTTTAAACCACATATTTAGCATTTTTATTATTTGCTGGTATTTAATTTACTTTTCTATAAAAATATTATAAGTATACTAACAAAAATAGCTAAATAACGATAATAATTTTCTAAACTTCCACTTGCGTATGCTTTAGACCAAAGTGTATAATAGATTATAAAAATAAAATTATTTAATTTAAGTTTCTAAAAAATATAAAATACTTAAATACATACCTAAATATATAAATATAAATTGTAATCGAATGTTCTTTTTGTTACTAAATTAATATATTCAAAATGATTAAAATGAATTATAATAAAATTTTTATTTTATGTAAGAGATAGAATAATAGCTAATTCATGCTCTAAAGATAAAATGTGAAGACATTTTTCTTCAAAGATATGCATTTAGTAGTTTAAGACATGAGATAAGTATACGCTTGAGTATGTGTATTTTTATCACAATGATGTGATAGAATTCACATCACAACAAATACACCCCTTCATCGAAATTTCTCAGCTTTTTTCTCGACAAATTCAACTTTTCGTTTCTGATTTAATTTAAAGGGAAGATTAAATATGTTATACTTTACACCTAATTATGAAAAACTTTTTCCACTGAACAGCAGTTGCTGATAGTTTATTAATCTTTTTTTAGCGCTAATTTTTTACGTGATACTTATAGCCTATTTTAACACATTACACAATTTACAATTATCTGGAATTCCATATGCAAGTAATAACGGTGATATATAAAATACTGTGTTGACTTTTTTTTGTTTTCCTGTTGATATTTCACATCTCATTGCTGCGGAAGAAGGGTACTTTATCATGGATATTTAAAAAAATCAAAATGGACTGGACAAAAGAACATCAAAAGTAAAGAAATTTTTTAGATCTATTCTTGTAATTGAGTAGATTAATAAAGGCAATGTAAAATTTAATAATAATCTGAATAATTAATAGAAATTCTTGTTTTTTGTGAAAGAAAATATTAAGATGACAGATTTTATAAAATTATAAAATTTTCAGAAAGTAAATTTATCAAAAACTATTAGATTGTTGGTAGATATAAGATTTCTTCAATAAAATATGGGATAAATCTTGAAGAAAATTATAATTTTATATGGAGATTTCAAAAAATACTTTAATTTCCAAAAGTCTCATTTAAGGATTTTTATTTTTAATAAGTTTTCCTGATTGTCATATCGATCCCATACGTAATATCCGCTGAACCCTTCAATATCAATAGTATAAAATTCGTAGGAAATGTGATCTATTCCTACGGAGAGAGAGAATTAAAAAGGGGGATACAATTTTACAAAAATTTATTATATATAATACATGTCAAATTTTTAGCTTTTAGAATACTAAAACTGCATGAAATGACTCACAACATGCATTTTTTAAATGCTAGAATATATTTTGAAAGATTTAATTTTGGTGCATTGAAGTCACATTTCAATTAATAAAAGTGACATTTAGGATAATTTGAGAATGTTCTATAACACATTTGTTCAAGAGTGTATCTGAATTTAATACACTTTACAAGTTTCATAATAATAAGAGGGATATTCTTCCTAAAATTCTGAATTGTGTAAGGCCAATGAACATATTTATTATTAAGTAGATATTTATTATTAACATATGTAATATCATACATTCACAAACATCATTGAAACCGATATGTATTCCGATTTAAAAAGGAATGCTTTTACTAACCAACAAATCGAAACTTAGCAGAAATAACCTTAAAATCAAAAAATATATATACATCTATGTATATAAATACATACACGCATACATATATATGTACATACTCACACACACACACATATATATATATTTATTTATTTGATATTTTTCAGGGATAAATAAATGTTCCATAGGTTTTGTTGTGAAATGTTCAAGTTATTTCTGCATCCATACTCAGTTAGGAATAATCTTAGAATCAAATATAAAATCGAAAAAACAACAAATTTTAGAAAGTTTTTATAAAACAAAGATTAAAAAATAGTAAATTGATGAACTTTGCAATGTCTATAAATGTTTATTGCAATATCATATCATGTAGTTATACTTCTTGAAAATTAACAACAAAAATATAAATAAAGAATTTTAAAAAAAGCTCACTGCATGAGAAATAATGTATAAATTTAACTTTTTCAATAGATTTATCTGCTTAAATTCCATATATATATATAGACTATTACATATTTATATATTTAACAGCTAAATCTATTAAAAAAATCTATACATTTCTCATGTAGTGAATTTTTTAAATTATTTATTTATATTTCTTCTCGTAGAGGGAAAATATAAAAAGGAAAAATATCCCATCTATGGGGATATATATATATATATATATATATATATATATATATATATATATACATATCCTTAGAGAAGGGACATTTTTTCCCCTTTACTATATACGAGAGGAAATCCTCAGAGTCTCTCCTATATAGTAAAGGGGAAAGAAATGTCCTTTCTCGCGCCAATTTAGAAACATATTTTTATAGGAACACGCGCATCATTTGCTGAGGATGATGGAAGGGAATTCACAAATTATCTCTTAGAACTACGGAAAACCAATTTTTAAATTTTAGCGTGTGAGGAGGATATTGCTGACAAAAGCATGCAATTGATTGGATTGATTTTTCCTACAACCATGTATTCATCCACCATGTCGGCGTTGATAATTTTTGCGAATAATTTTAAGTTTTATGAATACAAATTAAAAAATTCTATCATAGATAAAGTAAAAATATAAATTTGATCTCATTTATAAATATATTTACAATTTAAGTCAGTTTTTAAAATTTCTAATTTCTATAACTTTTTTAATTTATAAGTATATTATCAAATTACTGAGCCAATATTAAAATAGTTAAAATAATTTTAAAAATAAATTTCAAAACAGAATAAATTATTATTTTTGGGCATTATAAAAAACTACAAAAAGTGAAGGTATAATAGATCTTGAGAAATATATTTTTAAATTTTTCCATAGACTAACATTAGAGCTCGTTTTCAATATGGCGCGGAAGGAGTCCCCTTAAGGGTTTAGCGATGTGAGAATTATTAGGAATGAATTTTCGAAAATATCCAGTTAATCCTAGGAAACTCTGAATCTGTTTTAAATTAGTTGGTTTAGGGAAATTTTGAACGGCATTTGATTTTAATGGAGAAGGTTGAATAGTTCCATTCTGAATAACGTAGCCTAGAAATACAATTTTGCGTTGAATAAAACTGCGTTTATCAAAATTAAGCTCTAAACCTTGCTCTGAAGCAACTTTAAGAACTCGATCTAATTTTTTAATACCTTCGGCTTCATCTCGAGATGGTATTATAACATCATCTATGTATACTATTATTGTGCCATCTTTCAATAATTTACGAAATACACTATTAATAAAACTTTGGAAAATAGAAGGACTATTACACAATCCAAAAGGCATTTTGAGAAATTCAAACTGCCCGTCATGCGTAACAAAAGCAATGTATTTGTTACTAACAGGATCTACGGGAACATGAAAAAAACCGTTTTTAAATCTAATGTAAAAATTTGAGATTGTTCTAAATGATCAAGTACATCTTCAATAGGATGCAGGGGGATCTATCCCGAAATAATTTTTTGTTTAATTTTCTATAATTGATACATAATCTATGAATACCATTTTTCTTTTTGCACAGAACCACTAGAGCTGCATAATCGGAAGTACTTTCTTTAATAATACCATCTTTTAGTCATTGTTCTTTTTGTTCGTGGACGACTTTTTGTTCTGTATAAGGTAATCGGCGTGGACGCTGATTTACCGGTATTGAATCACAAAGAATTAGATTCATTGAAACATCTGTAGTCTTAGTTTTGTTTGACTTATAGTTGGTAATTATTTTCTTAATTTTTTCTCGATAAGTTGAGTTTTTAACATGTGAAAGTTCGATTGTGTCCGTCTCATCAAAAGCGTTAATTATATTAACAAGAAAGTTTTGATTATTGTTAACCAAATGAATATCATTTTTTCCTATGTGAAATTCACCTTGGTTGATGCAATCTGTTCCAATAATTGCATTTACAGAAGTACAATCATCTGGAATTACGTCAATCTTTATAGAGAATGAGGAATCCTCTATTTGAATTAAATCTGTAAAATGTCCCATTGATTTAATTTTAATATTTCCTGTTCCAGTAAAAACAAGGGTGGAAGTAATTCTTCCCCTCTTGAGAAGTTGGGAACCAATGTGTTTATATATTGAATATTTTATCGTAGAAGCTTCACTACCCGTATCTAATAGTGCATTTATCTTGATATTGCATAAAGTAATTGGAATGTGCATGGGTTTTATTTGAGGTGATATATCATAATCTGTCTGAATATGCTGAACAGAATTTTTGGGTACTTTTGTGGTAGTTAATTGAGTATTAGGACAGTCCATGGCCATTGGACCAAAATTATTACACTGGAAACATTTAAATCCTTTCTCTTTATGTAAACACTGTGAAGATTTATGACCTTTATTGCAACGGTTAAAACAAATTATTGGAGATACATTCGACATATCTTGATTCTTATGAGTAACTTTAATATTGCCTTTATTTAAATCACGATTGCTGCGATTGTAATTTTTGCGATTATAAAATTTAGTGGAAACATCGGAAAATATCTGTTTTTTAGAAATGTAAATTTTTAATTTTTCTTCAAAATCAGAAATATTTTTAATACCATATAACAAAATTTTGTTACTCTAGTTATCAGGTATACCATTTATTATGTACTCAATTAAAGATGCTACATCTAATGTATCTCGAGAAGCAATTTCACGCATGCATAAAAATATTCGAAAAGAGATTCACCTTTTCATAAAGTACGTTCTTGAAGCATAGTGTGAATTTGTTTACTGCTAACTTTCGATTTCAATTCTAACAATAGAGTTTCTTTTAAAATTTCCCATGTAAACAAATCATGTATACTCTGAACACGAGTTTTTGCAGTACCAGTTAAGGATTTTTTAGCAAAAATTATTTTTTGTTAATCACTTGTAATATTAAATAAACAAAAGTTATCTTCTAAATCTTGCATATAATGCTCGACTGAATAATTGTCTGTACCATTAAAGGAGCGTAAAATGTCAGATCTTTCATAGAAAAAGATCCGCCAAAACTAGTGTTGTGTGAAAGGAAGATAGTATTTCGCACCTGACGTGGGGGAGAAAAAGGATGCCTTTGTGAGTCATCTTTGGCTCCGAATAGAGAAGAAGTGTTGTCTATGACTGTTTTCTGGGCGTTTTTTACTGTTTCGTTTTGAAAACCACTGACACTGCGATTCTGTGAAGTGGAATTCTTAATTAAATTCGCTGGACTTCTAAGTGAATTATTAACAATTTCTACTAGTTGTGTTTCACTTTCGGAATCGGATTCAGCACTTCGAAATAAATCGAAATTTCTTAAATGTTCAAAAATCAAATCACAATTATTTTTAGAATTAGATGTAAATTCAATATGAAGCACATTACACATAAACATAAAATCATTATCACTGAATAAAATTAATGCATTTTTTTTTGGCTTCTTCAACAGGATAGGCAGAATCCAAACCCGTAAAATTGCGTAAATTATTTCTATTTCTTCGTCCTTCATCTGTACCAAATATTAATTTATGTGGATTTTTAATGTTCTTAGTGCAACTGTTTGGTATTGAGATAGCAATTTTCTTAAAATCATTTAAGGAAGCCATATTTTTTATAGTCTATAAATAGGTTTAAGGCTGACTCACCGTTTTGAAGGAGACAATCATTGGCATTTGTAATCTTGGTTGCTTAGGAAGGCCTTAAAGTTGCTAGGCTGTCTAGGGTATGTTTGAGGTTAAAGAAATTCTCGTAATCCCGGCCGGGCAATGTAATGAGGAAGTATAGAGATTAAGTAGAAATCAAAACAGAATAATTTAATATTTAGCTTACTGAATTTAATTAATAATGACAAATTATTTACATAAAGTTAAATGTGAAATTAACAAAATTGAGAAGATAACAAATTAGACATCTTCCGTAATAGTCTTCTATCAACGCATTCATCTTTATTTCCGAACTCCTTCTCTCTCTCTCATGGCGAGGTCACGCTTGGCCAAAGCTTAGCGCTGATACGTAATGTTTCATCCGACTTCTTATTGGTGGAAGAGTTAGGAGAAAACACCGGCGCTGGATATAGCTCTCCTCTACACCATTTCCGATCACATACATATATGCTTGTATATATATTTCTTCTGATTTTAAGGTTATTTCTGCTAAGGTTCGGTTTCTTGGTAAGTAAAAGCATTCCTTTTTAAATCGGAATTCGTATCGGTTTCGATGAAGTTTGGGACAATAATAAATATGTTCATTGGCCTTACATAGCTCAGAATTTTAGGAAGAATATCCCTCTTATTATTATGAAACTTGTAAAGTGTAGGAAATTGGGATACACTCTTGAACAAAAGTGTTATAGAACATTCTCAAACTATTCTAAATGCCACTTTTATTAATTCAAATATGACATCAATGCACCAAAATTAAATCTTTCAAAATAAATTCTAGAATTTTAAAAAATGCATGTTGTGAGTCATTGCATGCAGTTTTAGTATTCTAAAAGCTAAAAATTTGACATGTATTATATATAATAAATTTTTGTAAAATTGTATCCCCCTTTTTAATTCTCTCTCTCCGTAGGAATATATCACATTTCCTACGAATTTTATACTACTGATATTGAAGGGTTCAGCGGATATTACGTATGGGATCGATATGACAATCAGGAAAGTTTATTAAAAAGTAAAAGCTTTTAAGACTTATGGAAAGTAAAGTAGTTTTTGAAATCTCCATGTAAAATTATAATTTTCCTCAAGATTTATCCTATATTTTATTGATGCAATCTTATATCTTCTAACAATCTAATAATTTTTGATAAATTTACTTTCTGAAAGTTTTATAATTTTATAAACTTTGTCATCTTCACATTTTCTTTCACAAAAAACAAGAATTTCTATCAATTATTCAGATGATCATTAAATTTAATATTTCCTTTATTAATCTCTTCAATTACAAGAATAGATCTAAAAAATTACTTTTAATCTACTTGTACCAGTCCATTTTGATTTTTTAAATATCCATGGTAATGCACCCTTCTTCCTCAACAATGAAATGTGAAATATCAACAGGAAAAACAAAAAATTTAACAGTATTTTATATACCATAACGTCACCGTTATTACTTGCATATGGAATTTCAGATGTTCGGGGAAAGCTTAGATATAAATTGTAAGACATTGTAGGGACTGGGGAGATCTTGGACCTACATGTGGTTGCCCGTAGCACAACAATGCCGCCCTGGCAACATTCAAAATTTATGACTTTCGGACGCAAAAAGCCGGAATCTCTCACCACTGCTAGAAGGAAACTTGATCGGAAGAAAATGGTTCCTTGAAAGGGGGAAGAAATCTTGTTGTCTTGTGCCGCTAGATTGGCAACATGGGATGCGCTGCTCCACGGGGGAAGCAATCCATTAAGTCCTGTCCGAAAGTATGGTTGTGAAACTCTCATAAAAGACTTCTACACGAGTTTTCATTATTGCTTTGTACATTTTATTGACATCAATTGTAAATAGTATAGGAAGACAGATCCAAGTTTCTCTTCCTCATGACAATTGAATGCGCTATTTCTTGACGTACTTGCTAAAAATATGTTACCGACATCGAAGAAATGAATTTTTCTATCAGTTATGTACTTCAATTAGAAGAAAAAAAAAAAAAAAAAAAAAAAAAAAAAAAAAACAAAGGACAAAGTTATTTAAATGCATGGAGAGAAAATTAAGTTCATTTATTATAATTTCTTATATTGAGATATTTCTGTTATAGAATATTTTTATTAACATTCATTCGATTATTGAAAATTGTTAGAAAAAATATGCATGCTTAGTGTCCAAATCATTAATCATGTATATCTTTATGTCCAAAACACAATAGAACTTCACTTTTAAATTTTTAATTGATTATGAAAAATAAAGTAAAGCATTCTTAAATTGCTTATTTTTTTCAATTTTATCCCGTTCTTAGAATGATTATTTATAAAAATAACTATCTGTCATTTGAATTCGATTAATAAAGTTATTTAATTTATATTAATTCCGAATTTAACAAAAATTATCAGTTATTGTTTGATAAATTAATTTGTAATTGAGATGATCGAAAAATTTTCATTTCATAGAAAATACCCTCATTCATTATAAAGAGGAAGAATTCTTCATAAATGATTAATGACATTTCATTTAAAAATTAAATAAAGGAACATGTATGTGAATGAATATTTCCTGACATTCACAATATTTTATTTATTTTTTACAAAAGAGAGGTTCGGAATTAGATAATCACGTATTGGATGTGGAAGCCGTTGGAATACAAAGTAGCCACAAATTAGAAGGTCGAAGAGTAGTTGACTTATATATATTTTACTGAGCAGTTGCAATCTATAGATAATCATAGCCAATTTGGTTGTACTTTTTCTACAATGGAAGTGATTTCTGAAGAAAAAAAAAAAGGATTGCGAAGTGGACTAAAATTTAAGTGTAGAATGGGCAATATTATAAAGATTCTGTGGACTGAAGATACAGAAATCTCTTCACAAAATGTAAACACTGATGCAGTAAATGCAATTATGAGTATCGGCTGTGGATTTTATAACTTAGAAGAGTTTTTTCTGTCATGAACATTCCTTCGATGTCTTCTAAACTGTACGCTAAAGAACATGAAAAAATATGCTCCGCTTGGGAGATAACTGCTTTGAAATAAATGGAATTGGCAGCATCAGAAGATAAATGTCGATAAAGATGGTATACCTCTTTTGATTGTTGTTGTTGATGACAGTTGGGCTAAGCGGTCTTACAGAGTAAATTATTCTTTATTATTAAAAGTGGTAAGTACAAAATATATTACTTAAGTTTTTTAAATGACTTTTGAATACAAGTTTTCAATGTCATGAATACCATCAAAGCCTTTAGACATTCTATATTTCACCAAAATACATAATATATGAATAATTCGAAACAAATATCAATTTTTTTTATTTGTCTTACTTTTTGTGTAAAGTGTATATTCTATTAATATATATCCAGTTTTCTCTATTTTCATTTAAATAACTTTCTTATTCGCATATTGCAAATTGTTATAGGTAAATTTTAATAATATGTGTGCATTAAAATTTACTCATGACAATTTAATATAAAGTATCTATAGCTGCAGTCGTTGGTTATAAGAATATATGTAGAGCTTGTTAATTACAATGAAATATATCTAAGTATATGACGGAAAATTATTCCAATTCTTGGTAAGTTTCATCGTTATACAGATGTATAACTCAAATTCTTCAATTTAGTATACGAGATTAAATAAAGAAATACCCAAACACCGTTTCAAAATGAAAATTTATTCATTTATAAACTATAAGATGTGTGATATACCACAGTCGTTCCTAAATAAAGCTAGATTTAATTTTAAATTCGATTGCTACACTTTTAAAAATAAATATTTGAACCAAAACTAGGAGATTAACTAAATTAAATCACACGTTCCTGAAGTGTTTACTAATTGGCTCAAAGTGGCTTAGCGGAAGAAAAACTCTCTTCAGAAGGAAAATTCCCGGGTTCTACGCCATTTTTCAGGAGAAAGATATGATGTTTCTCTATCCATGTGTTTGCTCGGAGAGAGTAGTTAGAGATTTTACGTTTTATAATAACTTATAAAAATAATAACTAACCATGTAAACATTTGTGCACAGTACTTAATACATGCTTAATTAAATTAATATCTATAACATTTGTTTCATTACCCTAAAATTCATTATTATAATAATATTGTAAAAAAGAAATATGGAATCACACATTAAATAATTCTGAGTAACACTATTCAACTGTATGTAATGTGGAATCAAATACTTAGAAAATGTCGAAGTAGTAATATATTACTACTTCTACATATTCTAAGTATTTGATTGCATTTTCTAAATATTTGTAATGTGTCATTTCAGTCAATTATACTTTTTTTTATTTCATTTTAGGCTGCTATTTTTGGTTATCACACTAAAAAGGTTCTTTACCTTGGAGTGAAAAACAAGTTTTGTTCAAAATGTGCTTGAGTCAAGGCAAAAGAAATGCCAGTTCAAGAGAACACCAGAGTTTTAAAAATTGGGAAGGCAGCTTTTCTTCAATACAATCTAAAATAATTGTTGAAGGATTTCTGAAAAGCATGCCAATGTATCAATGCAAATATTGTCGAATGATTGACGACGGAGACAGTAATGTTTACAAAAAGTTTTAGACGCGCGTTCATATAATGATATTTTAGTCGAAAAAATAGAATGCAAGAACCATTTCTTAAGAAATATGTGCAACAAACTTAAAGATTTCTCAAGAACTAGCAAGTACGGGCATATTTCTTTACGCAGAGAAATTGGTAGTAATATTTTACGCTTGAGAAAATCGGTAACCATGACTGTTCGTTACAGAAAATTAGAAAAAAATAAATCTCGCTCAGAAAATTTTTTCAGTTTACGCGCCGATATATTGAATGTCCTGCCCATATATTTGGAGACAATAAAAATGCGCAGATTATTTTTGCAATCGCCAGAGTATTCCTGCTAATTTAATTTCAAATCTAAAAAACAGAGAAATTTATTTTAAATTAATGCAGGCGATGAACTTTTTAGCAGAAAATGCTAAAAGTTTATTGTTTGATATCACAAACAATGCAGTAGAAGAATTTAATTCAATAATTGCACAATTTATTGGGGGAAAGCGGATTAATTTCTGTTTCCGTCGCTCATACCAAGGACAATGTGCCGCGGCTGCTGTTTGCCACAACACAAGAACTCCACACTCGAAGCTGCATAGAGAGCTATACAATAGTAGCCCTGGAAATATTTTGACTTCTACAGAGCGTAAAAGGTCATTGAAAAAGCAGTTGACATCAGAAAGCAAGAAAAGTAACAAGTTAAGCAATTTTCGTTTCGGAAATGAAACAAGACCAAGAACTCTGTTTCCAAATGAAATGACAAAAAAGTATGGGGAAAAAGCCGAAAAGCCTGATATATCAAAGGAATCATTTATTGAAAAAAAGGAATTATTTCTTAAATATCTTCAACTCAATGAAATACGGCAAAGAGAGTTTGAAACATCAACAAGAGGTCAACGAGATTGTCCTCAATGGTTGTTTGAAATGCGAAAGCGAATAACTGCCTCTAATTTTGGAAGCATTTGCTGCAAATTGCCTCATGCAAGCTATGAAAATATTGTTAAATCTCTGCTATATTCTCATTTTGACAATGAAGCGATGAGGTATGGCAAAAATCATGAAGATGATGCAATTTTGTGCCTTAAAAATTTAGGGATTGCAATAAAAAATGTGTCTTATTTGTATACAGACAGCGAAGAACCATATTTAAGTGCAAGCACTGATGGTTTAATTGACAACGATGGTATCCTTGAAATTAAATGTAGTTCTTGCAAATATTAAGCCCCAGAATAAGCAATTTTAAATAGGACATTTAAATTTTGGAATTCAATAAAAGAAAAACAAATCGGTAACATTAACAAAAGACACAAATATTTTTTTTTAAGTCCAAGGGCAGTTACATATAACGTAAAAAACATATTGCTTGTCTGTCCTATGGACACCGAAAGCCCACAAATTCGAAAAAATATATATATATATATATATAATATATATATATATATATATATATATATATATATATATATTGTTGAATGATTGTGTAGCTATTATAAATTTTAGTTATATTATTTTATGTATTTCAAATTTCAATAGTCCTTAAAATAAATCGGAGAAAAAAATTTATGCTTTCACTAGATTATTACATACTGGTTCGCATTTATTCTTCATAAAGCTTAAAGAAATAGATTTTATAATTTTTTCTAGATAATATTGTTCTGAAGAATATCAGAGCAATTTCTGTTTCCTACTGCTGTTGATAGCACTATTTAATTGTAAATTGTGTAATGTGTTAAGAAGGCTATAAGTATCAAGTAAAAAAATTAGTTTTAAAAAAAGATTAATAAGTAGAGGGAAAATGAGAGTTCAGCATCACTAGGATTTAGGATTACCCGGATTGCTCGGATTAGGTGAGTCAGCTCCACACTGATAAGTTCAGCATCACTCGGATTTCGGATTAGGTGAGTCAGCTCCACACTGATAAGTTCAGCATCACTCGGATTTCGGATTAGGTGAGTCACCTTCGTACTGATAACCACTTCGCACAAGAGATAGTCACTCCACACGATAAATGGTATGAATTTCATGATAAAGGAACTTAGAAAATTTTGTCTGAGAAAATAGTGTCGCCATCTATTGGAGTGAATTTTTTTTTAAATTTTTGGGATTATAGATATTTTTAAGAGACATGGAATTTTTTCTAAACTTAAAGTTATTTAGAGATATCAAGGACCATTTAAATAATTTTAGAATTTTTAAGAGGTTGAAATTTTTAGAGCACATTTAAAAAATATTTGAAAATTGTGGAGTGAATTATATATTTTGCATTTAAATATGAATTAAGCATTTGCTTATGCCTTTAAAATGATTTTGGTTTTTACTTTTGATTCGAACCCGGTACAAAATATCTCACTGGGTATGTAGTTTTCAGTGACTTAACCACACACCCAATGAGATATGTTTGAGTATTGCTATTTAATGTATAAAAGAGATACAATGGAGTGTGATGAGTCATTTTTGAATTTGTTTTCCTTCAGAGAGGCGGCGTAGGAATATGATGCATTTTAAGATAAACGTGAATAATAATACAATTAACTGTTGTAATGAACGCGACGTATCAGGATCCAGCTCACAGGGCAAGTTTTGGTGGTGTAGATGCCTTATATCGTGCTGTAGATGGAAATGTTTCGAAGAAAAAGATTCAGAACTGGTTGAAGAGAGTAGATGCATATACATTGCACAAACCAGCTCGGAGAAAATTCCCGACCAATCGTGTGATCGTTTACGCGAAGGATGCTCAGTTTCAAGCAGACCTCGTCGATGTAGCAAGTCTAAGAGAACACAATCAGAATTTTCGGTATATACTCACTTGCGTAGACATTCTATCTAAATATGCGTGGGCGATACCCCTGAAATCAAAGCGAGGGGAAGAAATTGTGAAGGCATTTCAACAGATATTCGCTGAACGAAGACCAAAACGGTTACAGACTGATCAGGGGATCGAATTTAAAAATGCCAAGTTTCAAAAGTTTTTAAAAGAACAAAATGTACGATACTTTATAACTTTTAATACAACGAAAGCTTCAATAGTAGAACGTTTTAATCGAACTTTGAAAACAAAAATGTGGAAATATTTTACAAAAAATCCTACTTACCATTATTTAGACGTATTGGACAAGTTGCTTCATAGCTATAATAACACTTATCATTCCAGTATCAAAAGAGCACCCGCAGATGTGACTTCAGATAATGAACAAGATGTCTGGTTTACTTTATATGGAAACATGGAAAACGTCAAAATCAAGCCATGTGTTTTTAATGTGGGAGACACAGTGAGAGTTTCTAAGCACAAAATGATATTTGAAAAGGGATATGAAAGTAATTGGTCAGAGGAAATTTTTGTGGTGAGTGAATGTGTTCATAGGATACCTAAAGTATATCGTATTAAGGATTTGTTTGGAGAGACCATTCAAGGAACGTTTTATCCGCAAGAGCTTCAAAAGGTGCAATTAAAAGATGAGTTTATAGTCGAAAAGATATTGAGAAAACGTACTAGCAAAGGACAGTTAGAATACTTCGTGAAATATCTTGGTTACCCTAAAAAATTCAATCAATGGATACCTTCCACTAACTTATTTTCACTATAAATTAGATTTTCAATCCTTTACATTATCAGTTTGCAAGATGAGTTTTTACGTAACACTTCCTAGTGATAGCTCCATGAATTATTTCCCAGAAAATAAAATTTCACATTTTATTACCCGTTTACCAGTTTCAATTGAATTGAATGGAGAGTGGGAGGTTGGAATTGTCGAATTTATTTATCCACATACCTGGTATAATGTGAATGCTAGTAATAATTTAATCGGTTTTGACTTAGGAGATGGAAAGGAACTAGGTCAACGAATTCCACCAGGTTTTTATGAAACGGTGCCTGACATTTTGAAAGCAATCATTGTTAAAAGCCATGAAAATAAAATCGAATTTAGTTTTAATCCTGTCACAAAAAGGGTTTCTATTACAGTGAAAAATGGAGCAAGAGTCATACTACATGATGGATTGGCACAAATGTTAGGCTTCGAACCAACTCAGGTGGTCTCATTTGATGCAAATGTGGAAGCTACAGTCGAAAGTCCCTATGTGGCAGATCCGTGTGCTCATTATAGAGTGCTCCTTGTTTATACAGATATTGTGGAACCACAGATTGTAGGAGATGTATTAGCTCCACTGCTACGAATCGTAAATGTCACAGGTCAAGACGGTGAGGTAGTGATTGCACAGTACGATCGCCCTCATTATTTACCCATAAACCGAAAAATCATTGAGACCCTGGAAATAGTTATAAGGACACACACAGGTCATTTAACGCCATTCGAACGTGGACGTTAATACTTGAAACTTCACTTTCGTCAAAAATATTTGTCGTGATGTATGTCCCTTATCGCTGCTGTGAAAAATCCTTTGAGGACTACTATGTGCTTCAAACCGGAACTGGACTGAATTTTTACCAAGGAACCAATTTTCAGAGAGGATATGGTTTTGGAGAATTGTTTCGTTCATTTTTCCGCGCTGCCGTACCTCTTTTGAAATCAGGGGCTAAAGCCGTTGGAAAACAACTGTTACAAAGTGGTGTAGATGTTTTAAATGATATTAGTCGTGGAGAAGATGTAAAAGTAGCAGCTAAGCGACGGTTGAAAGAAGCAGGACAGCAGTTAACTGATAAAACTGCTGCTAAGGTGAAGTCGATGATAGGCTCAGGTCAGAATAAAAAGAGAATGCTAGCTAGCAAACGAATCATTAAGCGTTCAGCCGAGAAGGTGAAAGCACATGATATTTTTGCTTAAAGATGTGTGCCCTCATACACAAAGATTCTGTTGCTTGCGTAAAATCTGAGTTAGATTTGTTTATGGTTCCTCCTACTCAGACTGCCATAGAAAAAGGCCAATTTATAGAATATCATCCCTTAGCAAATATACGTGATGGAGGTCCAGTGGAATTTAACGTGCCAGGTAGTGGAGAAGATTATATGGACTTATCATCTTCGTATATTTATTTAAAAGCAAAAATAGTGAAGTCGGATGGAGTGACATTATCCGAAAAAGAACCTGTAGCACCAGTCAATTTATTTCTACATGCGCTTTTTTCTCAAGTGGACGTGAGTCTCAACGAGCGAGTGATTTCATCCTCCAGTAATACTTATCCTTACAGGGCTTACATAGAAACTTTAATGAATTATGGAGAAGATGCTAAAAAAACTTTACTAAGTTGTGAATGTTTCTACAAAGACAACAATCTAAATGTTGCTAATCCGTTGCAAGAGGAGAATGGCAACGATGGACTCAAGAAACGGCATGACCTAATCGCTAACAATCAAACTCTGGATATGATCGGTCAATTGCATTGTGATATTTTTCAGCAAAATCGCTTATTGCTGAATTTAGTTGATTTGAAAATAAAAATGACTCGCAGCAAACCTACTTTTTGCCTGATGTCATCAAATAAAGGGGGAGATTACCAAGTAGTTTTGGAACATGCTTCTCTTTTCATACGAAAAGTCAATGTGAGTCCAGGTGTTTCACTGGGACACGCAAAAGCTTTGGAAAAAAGTACGGCAAAATATCCAATAGATCGGGTAATGTGTAAGACTTACTCTATGCCTAAGGGAAGTTGGTCTTTTATGCAAAACAATGTATTTCTGGGAAACATGCCTAAACGTGTCATTGTTGCCTGTCTCGAAAATGAAGCTGCGAATGGTCAATATTATTTAAACCCTTTCCTGTTTGATCATTACAATATAAACTATTTATCAATTTATGTTGATGGACAGCCTGTACCTGGAAAGCCGCTTGAATTAAATTTTGAAAACAAGAATTATATACGTGGATATCACACTCTATTTTCTGGATTTAATCAGGACAAAGGTATTTACTTGACGAGAGAAGAATATGCTGATGGACATACATTATTTGGTTATGATCTCTCCGTCGATTTAAGCGATGGTCCACACCTGAATTTGCAACGTCAAGGTAATTTGAGAGTGGAAATGAAATTTTCCAAATCGTTGGAGAAAACTATTTCAGTGCTAATTTACGCTGAATTTGAAAACGTGATTGAAATTACCAAATCCCGTCACGTGCTGTGTGATTTCGCCAATTAATCATGAACACTGAACAACTACGAAAAATATTAAGTCAAGACAAGTTTACAAGAGAATTCTTTTTAGGAGTATTTTCAAGTGATCACTTACCTACGAGAATCCCCAGCTATCCAACATGCTTCATTGCAAACGTTGATTCGTCGGCGGAACCGGGAAGTCATTGGTTGGCTTTCTACTTACTTTCGTCTCATCACATGGAATTTTTACGGAAATGCTCCTACATATTACGAAGGCTCTATATCAGACTTTGCCTTGAAATTTTCCAAAGTGGAATATAATCCAATGATTCTTCAAAGTCATACGACAGCTGTATGTGGTCAATTTTGTATTTATTATTTGTATTGTAGATGTAGAGGTTACTCACTGAAGCAAATCTTATCTTCCTTTGTAACAAAAAATATAACCAATGATAAACGAGTTTATAATTTTGTATAGAAGCATTTTCATGTGCGAGCTAATTTTTATCAATAAAAATGTATTTATACTCTCTACTTTAGTTATCTGTCTTTATTTAACATGGAGTTCCCAAAGCTACAACACCCTTTCACTATGTTAATTTCAGGTCCCACAGGTTGTGGTATATCTTTCTTTGTAAAGGATTTACTTAAGCATAAGCAGAAAATGTTTTCGATAATCCCCGACAAAATCATTTATTTCTATGGTATTTATCAGTCTTTGTTTGATGAAATTTGAGATGTAAGTTTTGTGGAAGGACTACCTTCAAGATATCATGATTATTTAGGGATGCATACTTTATTTATCATTGACGACTTGATGACCGAATGCGGAGGTGATAAGCGCTTAACAAATATATTTACGAAAGGAAGTCATCATTTAAATTTAAGTGTAATTTTCATTACACAGAATTTTTTTCATAAAGGAAAGGAAATGCGTGAAATCACGTTGAATGCTCATTACCTTTTATTATGCAAAAATCGTCGAGACCTCAGTCAAATCGCACATATAGGAAAACAATTATTTCCCAGGCATATGAAGTTTTTCCAAGAGGTTTACGAAGATGCTACAAAAAAACCATTTTCTTACCTCTTCATTGATCTAAGAAGTGAAACCCCTGAAGAACTAAGATTACGTACCCAAATTTTACCCAATCAAACACAATATGTTTATCAAATGAAACATATTTAAAAAACAGACGTTTCACATAAAGTTTATTTAGCATAATGACTCTGACAAAGGAACAACTGAGACAGTTGAAGTTTTTGAATTTCTGCCCATTAAAATTAAGGAAACAATTATTACAAAAATTGATAATTGCTGTATAAAAGAGATATGCGAGTGTTCTTTAAATGCACTCAGAGGAAATATTCCCTTAACCAAACACCAAAACAGAACTCTCTCCAAGTACAAAGGAACCTTGAGAACTTTGGCGAATCATAAAATTGGACTTGTAAAGAAACGCAAATTAATTATACAGAAAGGAGGTTTTCTCAATATTTTGATTCCTGCTGCTCTAAGTGTGTTGACAAGTCTTATCAATGGAGTTCGCTAAAAAATATGCTCTAATTCCCGAAGAGTTGGTGTCAAAGAATACTATTACCAATAAACAACTGAGTGATTTAGATAAAGATATGATGAAGATTTTGAACAGTTCATTAGAAGAGCATGAAAAAGTATATCGTTATTATGAGCTTTTGCAGAAAAAGATTAAAATGAAAGAATTCAATTCCCCTTATACTTTTTTGGAAGTGAAATCATCGAAGAACTCATTAGGAGAAAAATCAACATCTTTATCGAATATTCAAGAGGAGTCTCAAAAAAATGAATCGATTCTTCAAGAAAAATCAACTTCACCGAAAAAAGAACAGTCACAAAATAATTATGATGCAATTATTTTAAACAGTGTAGCTCCAAATTTGAAAAGAAAGGCAGAGGCAGCTCTCTCTGTTCTTAAAAGTCAACCTAATGTTATAAATTGGAATGATAAAGGTGAAATTAGTTATCATGGAGAGAAAATACTTCATTCCAATATTGCGGACATGTTTAACTTTATTTTTACTGATAAGAAGAATGCTAATATTCCTGCTAAAAACATTTTTTTAGCAGCTTTGAGTGAAATGAATATACCGAAACAATTTGTAAGAAATAAGTATTTGAATTTACCTGTTACTGTTAAGTCACCTAATATTAAAATTGAAAAAAATTCCAATGTAAAACCTGTAAAGACCTGGGAAAAATTCTAATAAATTGAATTTCTAAAAATTGTGTCTCATTTTTATGTTGTTATATCTACCATGTTTCATTACTTAAATCCGAAATGAATATAATTTTAAATGAATATATATATATATATGCATGTGTGTGTATTTGTATACATAGTTCAAAATTTAAAAACAAAGGACATATAAAAAGTTAAGTTAATAAAAACATTTCACATATTTTTAACAAAAGAAAAAATTTATTTCATAAACGTGTATTATTTCTCCAGAAAGACATTTTTAAAGTAATGAAAAACAATTGTATAAATTCTTAAAATATTTAATACATAGTTTTAAAAAGTACATCTTGAATAAGTTCAACAGAGATATTATTTATGAAAGTTTCACTAATAAAATCAACGGAATTTACAAAATTCGATGCTACTGTTTCCATATTAACTAATAATAGCACATGATATCCTAGAGATTGATATTTTTCTAAATTTGATTCTGTTAAGCATGGGTGTTGTGTTTGACTAGGATGATCTATAATACATCCATTACAATTATAAATGCTTTTAAAAATACTGCATAATTCATTTTCTATACAAAAAGTTAGCTTGGCCATTAAAATATCCTCTTGTTCAAAAGATAATGTTCCTAAAAGTTTACGATAGCATTTAATGAAGTAAGGTAATCGTTTTGTAAATAAGTAATGAATGACACATTTATTTAACTCAAATATTGAATCAGTTAAAGTTTTTGTTTGTAAATAATTTAATTTAATGAAAGGACGGTTAGAATTATTATTAAAAGATTGAACATGCATATAATCTTTCATATTAAATACTAAAATAGTATTATTAGCAATATAGGAAGCAGTAGTATAGCAAAAATTAAAATTAAAAAGTTTTAAATAAAAATCATACCAGGTTAAAAGGTCCATGGTAACACCAATTTTAGTAGGATAGATAATTTCTTTGTTACCCACAGTATATTCACGAATGTGCATCTTAAGTTCACCTTTGAAAAGTTCACATGATAAAAATGTGTTACCACCGATGTCTTTTTTAAAGATAGTCTCTGCAGGCATTTCTTCTCTCGACTCTAAAAGGCTGGGGCACAAACTTCTAAATAAATCGTCAAATCCACCATCTGCAAATGATGTTTCTAAAGTCTGTATTGAAGCTTCAGGTTGCTGCTGATCACAAACATTGAGACTGGTCGTTGATTCCAAACACGGACGTTTCGCTAATGAGGTGCTGTCTTCAATCATTCTCTTCTCCCTTTTAACCATTCGGAATGTAAGGCGAATTCTTGCTTCTTTAACTTCAGGTTCTGGGGGTATTCCATGAAACCACAATTTGTTAACAGAAGAATCCATAATCAGCAGAGAACCATTTTCTAAGTGAACTTTCACAGTATCGAAATTTTTTCTTTTAAAATGCATAGTCCTGGTAGCACCTAAACTTATAGACGCAATGGGACTGCTAGAGTCTAGAGAGAGTTCATCGTCCTTATGCATTCCAATTTTATCTTTTCCACTGGCGTAAAAGTTTAATAAACAATAATTAAACTTTGATTCACATGCCGTTTCTACTAAACTTTTAATATTCAGCAAAAGAGGTGTCCATGGTTGAACAGGAAGACTTACTCCTGAGAATGCATATTTCAGAGAACTGTCATCTCCGAAGGCGCACAATTTTCTTGAAGGAGTAAAAGTTTTTCCTTTTACTTTCAAGGGATACTGACAAAAATCATAAGTACTCGTTTCATTAAATAACTGCTGCGAGTCCTCGTCGCTTACGAAATTTTTAATGTATTTAATTTCTAAGGCCATTTTATTTTAAAATCTACAAACGTGCCTTCACACTCCAAATCTCAAGTCGAAATGAGTTATCACACATTATTTTTATCTTACAATTGATTAAATTATTCCCCAGAGTTGAGTTATACAGATTCTTCTCTAATCATTTCCTTAAATCTGATTAGTCGAAAGATATTTGTTATCAAAAAAGGGCAACAGGACTGAGGTACCTTTTACGACTCACGCGCTCGATGAGTCTTCTTCATACTTATCTTATCAGTTTTAAAAATGTTACTAATTCAAAGATATTTTATCAGTAAAAGGGGAAATAGGGGAAATGTTTATGATTCACACACGATATGATACTGTTATCGATCAATAGTCACATCCATAGTGTTTAGATGTTTTCCTACTTCCCTTATCAATTTTTAAAATTCTCATTGGTTTGAAAATATTTGTAAAAAAGATTGGCAACACTTCCACTTGTATTTTCGTATGTATTAAAAGGTGGGGGTATTAGAAAATAACATTCTTTCATGCGTACTGCTCCGACTGAGAAGTTTCTTCAATTTCCCTACTCGCACACCTTTATAAAAATGGCTTCTAATCAGCAAAATATTCAAAAGCCAGTTTCAGGACAAGCCTCTGATGTTTATTCGGATGAGGAAGTAAGTTATTTTTTAATACTATGTTTAACATTTATAAGAATTAATGTGTAATATTAACTTAAACATTTTTAAAAAATTAATTTATAGCTGCGATAATTAAAATGAAACTTAGAAAAATTGAACTCACCAGTTTTTAACAAAAGCAGAATTGTAGAGAATTCAAAGTTAATTATAATAAATGTATTGAAATTTCTTATTTCTAAATAGTAAATTTTTTTTTCCAGTTCATCGATTTTGGTATACCTTATGACGAACTAAATAGCATTGTAGATGCTGCTGAATTAGCTGATGAGTGGGCTAATACCCAACCTGATTGGGACATTAATACTTCTCCCATAGTTTTAAATCCAGCTTTGCAACCTATCTCTAGCAGTCAAGTAATGCAGCCTGGACAAAGTTACCAAATAACTCATCCAAATGTAAGTAATTTTTAATTATATTATTACAATTTTTAATTTTTATGTTGCAATTCTATGTGTTGTTAATTTATTAACTTAAGTATGTTGGTCACAATTTATTAATTTTCCAATCCATCAAATATCGTACAAAATAAATTAAAAATAAAATACGGAAATAGAAGTGGGAGCTTTAATTAAAATTGTTACACATTCAATATCTAAAATATTATACCTTTGAAACAGATTCAGTATATCAAAAATGCTAACTAAAATGTATATTTCAATTCGATTAATCCATTATTTTTCAAATGAAATATTAATTTATAAGAAACGGAATGTATTTTTGAATAAAAATATTATTGTATGCTTAAATATTTTAAACTTACAGTTTTATGTTTACTGTTATTACATTTTACACAATTTTTTTAAATAATAGGAATTCCTTCATTTATATTAATAAATTAAGTATAGTAATTCATTAATCAAAATACTGTATAATGAAATAAAAATATCTAAAAATAAAATTTCTTTACTGTTTAAAAATCATGACATTAACATGACTTATATGCTTAGAGAGGTGAATCACAAATAGTTATTACGCTGATAATAAAATGTTTATAGATAAGCATTTTTTTTCTACATGTAATTTTATTTAGCACATAGTTTTAATATAGAATGATAATTTATTAATAAAGAGTTATACTTTCCAAATATCCGTTGAATATATAAAAATTTATTGAAATATTTTTTCTTAATTCAATCTTCTCAATAATTAAATATTATTCTTTTAGCGAATTTTGTGAACATATCCTTAATAGCATTTAGTTCTATTCATTCTATTTTTAGTATTTTTGTATCTATATGTAAGTAAAAAAAAAGTGTTGGTTCTAGATATTTATTCGAGATAAAATGATGATTTTGCAGGTTTGTCATATTTGTAGAAAGACTTTCACCCAAAAGCAAAACTTAAATCGTCACATGAAAATTCACACGGGAGAAAAATCTTTTCTATGTAATATATGTTCGAAAGCCTTTTTAAGGAGAAGTAACTTGAATAACCATATATTAACACACAACAGAACTCCTAAAACACATAAATGTGAATCCTGCGCACAAGTGTTTAGAAGAAAATTTGATTTGATGAGTCATGTTCGCTCTAGTCACTCGGTAAAGAGAAAGCAACAGAAGCCCCATCCTGTTACTAAAAGGAAGAAAACGTATAAAAATAATGCCCTTGACGTATTTAGCACACACACATTTTTGCCCAATGAAGTCAATCAACGTGATATGCTTAAATTTTATGATGATACGCGTCAATTAATTAAAGAAAAATTAACTGAAGAGCTTGAAAGAAAATCTAGCGTTAAATGGAATGTTAATATGAAAGTTACAATGGTACGTACTACACAAGATGGAGATTTGGATCATGTAAGTCCTTATTTCCGATCTGACTATATTATTCAGCTCATTGAAGACACGATTGAAGAAAACTTGGGAAAAGCTTATTTAAAAATAAATAAATCTTTTGAGCAGTATACAAAGCTTGGATCTGGGTGGACCCTAGAAAAAGTTAATCATATTGAATTATGCTGTGCAAAATACCAACCTCTCGCTGCAAGCTCGTACATTCCCTTACCAAAGAAACTGGTTGATAAAAAAGCAGTATTAAATGTTCATAATAATGATCAAAAATGTCTTGTGTGGTCCATTCTTGCACACAAGCTAAACATTGATAAAAATTATAATCCTAATCGTGTCAGTCATTATTTACCTTACGAAGGTGACATTAAATTGGGTGATGTGTCGTGTCCCGTTTCCGTGAGTAAAATACCCATCATTGAGAAACTTAATAATATTCGTATCAACGTTTTTGGTTATGAAGACGAATTTTTTCCCATTTACATCTCTCCTCACGAGGAAAGAGAATGTATAAATTTGCTTCTCATATCGAACGAAGACGGTATTCAACACTATTGCTTGATACGAAGCTTTTCAAGATTGATGGGAGATGTTACGAAACATAATGGTAAAACACATTACTGCTATAGGTGTCTCCATAGGTTTTATAAGGAAGGACATTTAAAAGAGCATCTTAGATTTTGTAATGATATAACCCCACAACATATCAAGATGCCGCAGCCAGAAAATAATATCTTGAAGTTTAAAAATATTAATTATCAACATGTTGTGCCATATGAAATCTATGCGGACTTTGAATCACTCATTATTCCAATTCATTCAGCAGAACCTTGCAGTCAAAACGCTTTCACGGAGAAAGTAGCTTTTCACGAAGCATGTGGATACGCGTACGTTGTTATTGGTCGTGATGGTAAGACTGTGAAGCCACCTGTTGTCCATCGAGGAGCTAATGCTGCCACTCACTTTGTTCAAAGAATCATTGAGGAGAAAGATGAAATAACAAAGACATTTTTGAATGTTGTTCCAATGATTCTATCTTCTCAACAGGAAACAGATTTTCAATGCGCAAAATATTGCAAAATATGCAATAAACTCTTGAGGAAAGATAGAGTTCGTGATCATGACCATATAACGGGTCAATATAGAGGCGCTGTTCACAACTCTTGTAATTTACAATACAGAATGAGAAAAATAATTCCGGTCGTATTTCATAATCTAAAAAATTATGATTCTCATCACATTATTAAAACACTGGGTATTTTCAAAGACTACACTTATGAAGTGATTGCAAGTAATATGGAAAAATATATTACTTTCTCAATGTCCAAACCCGAGAGTGACAAGTTTAAAGTTGTGATTCAGTTCATTGATAGTTTACAGTTTTTACCAGCCTCCCTGGAAAAATTGGTTGCAAATATGATCGAATCAGACTTTAATATTTTAGCTGAGAATATGCCAACAAATAAAATTCCGTTGCTTCTTCGGAAAGGGGTCTATCCATATGAATATATGGATAGTTTCATAAAATTTTCAGAGACATCTCTACCACCAATCACAGCCTTTCATAGCTCCTTGACAGATGAAAATATCACTGAAGAAGATTATGAACACGCAAAAAAAGTGTGGTCAACATTTCAAATACGTGATTTGGGAAATTATCACGACCTTTACGTCACTAGTGATGTTCTACAATTAGCAGACGTTTTTGAGAATTTTAGGAAACTATGCCTTAAGTACTATGAAATAGATCCTGCTCATCTTCTCACTGCACCTGGTCTGGCATGGCAGGCATGTTTGAAGATGACGCAACAGCCCTTAGAACTAATAACGGACATTGACATGAAATTGTTTGTCGAAAGTGGTATTCGTGGTGGGATATCCGTTATTTGCAAGAGACATGCTGTCGCAAATACTTACCCAAATATAATCCATTGGCATCATCAAAGTACATTATGTACTTAGATGCTAATAACTTATACGGATGGGCAATGAGTCAAGCTCTACCGTATGGAAAAATGGAATGGTTCTCACCAGATCTAGTGAGTACGAACTGGATATTAGGAATTCCAGAAGATAGTGAGGAAGGATATATACTTGAGGTAGACCTCAAATATCCGAAGGAGATACATGACCTTCACAATGATTACCCACTTGCCCCTGAAAAGATGAAAATAACTGAAAATATGTTATCCCCAGCTGCTGTAGAAATGATGAATTCTCTCAAAAATCAAAAGTTTCATGAGTGCGAGAAACTAATTCCAAATTTAAAAGATAAAAGCAATTATATCACTTATTATAAAAATCTTCAATTGTATCTTTCATTAGGTTTGCAGCTAGTGAAGGTGCATAAAGTTCTCAAATTTCGTCAGAAAGCTTGGCTGAAGCCATACATTGAGTTTAACACAGAAAAAAGAAAAAACGCCTCATCTGCTTTTGAAAAAGATTTCTTCAAGTTGTTAAACAACTCGGTGTATGGTAAGACTATGGAAAATTTAAGGAAACATAGAGATGTAGAGCTTGTAAATAGTGGAAAAAGAGCAAAGAAGTTGGTAGCGGCACCCAGTTTTCGTAATTTTAAAATTTTTTCAGAAGATCTTGTGGGAGTTGAGCGGGTAAAATCCTCCATAGTTTTAAATCGCCCCACATATGTTGGTTTTGTTATTTTAGAATTGAGTAAAGTGCTTATGTATAAATTTCACTATCATCATATCAAGAAAATGTACGGAAACAGAGCAACATTATTATTTACCGACACTGATTCTTTAACATACGAAATTGAAACAGAAGATGTATATAGAGACATGCTTCATCAAAGCGAAATATATGATACTTCGGAATATCCTACAAATCACTTTTTATATAGTCCAACAAATAAAAAGAAGATAGGAGTTTTTAAAGATGAAACAAATTCAGTACCTATTCAGGAATTTATAGGGTTACGAGAAAAAAGGTACTCATTAAAAACCCATGAATATGAAAAAAAACAGCGAAAGGAATTTCACGTTCAATTATTAAAAAAATGAAGCACGATGAATATAAGAAGTGCTTATAGGAAACCACATTCACGAAAGCAAAACAGAGCAGAATTGGATGTCAAAACCATCAACTTTACTCTATAAGACAAAACAAAGTGGCTCTCTCCCCCTTTGATGATAAGAGGTTCATTTTAGAAGATGGAGTTAACACTCTTGCCTATGGGCACTATAAAATATAGGATGTAGCATGCAGAAAGGAATATTCTAGAGGTAAGAGTATATTTAGTCATTATGTGGTAATATGTAAAGGTTGCAGAAAATTGTGGAGGCAGATGTGGATTCTGTCGGGTGGTGGTGGGCCACAATTTTCAAATATTTTTTAAATGTGCTCTAAAAATTTCAACCTCTTAAAAATTCTAAAATTATTTAAATGGTCCTTGATATCTCTAAATAACTTTAAGTTTAGAAAAAATTCCATGTCTCTTAAAAATATCTATAATCCCAAAGATTTAAAAAAAAATTCACTCCAATAGATGGCGACACTATTTTCTCAGACAAAATTTTCTAAGTTCCTTTATCATGAAATTCATACCATTTATCGTGTGGAGTGACTATCTCTTGTGCGAAGTGGTTATCAGTACGAAGGTGACTCACCTAATCCGAAATCCGATTGCTCCTCAGATAGCGACGAATCTGATCATGATTCAATAAACTTGCAAAGTGTTAGGCAGTGGTGCAAAGTTGATATAAAGAATATTCCTCCTCCTCCAGTTCCTTTTCGTGGTAATCCGGGAATTACTGTGAATATAGTTAACAATGCAAGTATATTGGATTATTTTGAACTTTTTTTTGATGATCAAATATTGCGAATGATAGTCCGAGAAACAAATAGATACGCTGAACAATTTATCCACAAAGCAGTTTGCAAAGAGAGATCACGCTGGGAAAAATGGACAGAAACGAATGTTGAAGAACTAAGGCTATTTTTGCAGTTTTGTTACTCCAAGGAGTCATAAAGAAGCCAGATCAAGAGCATTATTGGTCTAAGCGTCAAATATTATCCACACCAGTTTTTGCAAAAGTAATTGGAAGAAATAGGTTTTTATTGCTCATGAAGTTTCTTCATTTTACCAATAATGAGGAATTTGATAAAGACCGTCACCCATGGCCGAAACTGAATAAAATTTATGAACTAATGGAACATCTTCAATACAAATTTCGAGAAGTCTATATACCAGGCAAAAATCTTAGTTTAGATGAGAGCTTGATGCGGTTCAAAGGAAGGCTCAACTGGAAAATGTTTTTTGCCAAAAACAGAGCAAGATTTGGCTTGAAGTTTTTCGTTCTTTGTGAAGCAGAAATTGTATGAGTGATGCTGAACTTATCAGTGTGGAGCTGACTCACCTAATCCGAGCAATCCGGGTAATCCTAAATCCTAGTGATGCTGAACTCTCATTTTCCCTCTACTTTAATAAACTATCAGTGACTGTTGTTCAGTGGAAAAGGTTTTTCGTAATCAAAGGTAAAGTATAACATTTTTAATCTCCTAACAAATTAAATAAGAAACGAAAAAGTGTATTTTTCGAGAAAAAAGCTGAGAAATTTTGATGAAAGGGTGTATTTGTAGTGATGTGAATTCTATCACATCATTGTGATAAGAATACACAAACTCAAGCGTATTAATATTTCATTTCTTGAAATACTAAATACACATCTTTGAAGAAAAATTTCTTCATATTTTATCTTCAGAGCATGAATTAGCTTTCATTCCATCTCTTTCATAGGAAAAAATTGCATTATAGTTCATTTTACATCTTTTTGAATATATTAATTTACTAACAAAAACAACATGTGATTACAATTTATACTTACATATGTATGTACGTATTTAAATATTTTATTTCTTTTAGACACTTAAATCAAATAATTTTATTTTTATAATCTTTTATACATTTTGGTCTAAAGCATACTCAAGTGGAAATTTAGAAAATTATTATCTTTATTTAGCTACTTTTGTTAGCAAACTTATAATATTTTTATGGAAACGTAAATTTAATACCAGCAAATAATAAAAATGCAAAATATATGGTATAAAAAATTGGTTTTGTTCATGTCCTAAAACACATTTCATGTCGAGAATAAAAATTCTAACGAAATCAGTTTTAAAAAAATTACTCTGATGCGAAAATACTTTTTACAAAATGTATAAAATGCCACTATTGAACTAAGTATAACATCACTTATAATTTTTTGAACAGAAACACTTATGATTTTCAGAACACAGAACAGAACAAATAATTTTCGAAAATTAGAAAAGGATAAAAATAAAAGGGTAACTGCCTTTTCGTTTCTTGGGTGCGAACAGGAATATAATTCAACTACCAAAGAAATAAGTCCTGCATACGGGATTTACTTACAGCCATGACAAAGAGAAAAGATGACTAATTACACATACACTTTCCCACCTTGACCACAGAGCAGTAGTATAACGTCTTTAGGAATTTCTGGAATTTCTCTTTTCTCATTCAGTTTGCCTTGCAATATATATATATATATATATATATATATATATATATATATATATATATATATATATATATATATATATTCTGTTATAGATGAAGAAAATTTAAGAAATATGAAAATGGTATATACACTGAATTTAGATGGAATGTGAGACCCTAATCTATTTTACGACATTTCAAGGAGTGAAATATTTAGAGTATTTTCTAATGTTTATGATTTTATTGAGAAGCATATTCTATTTTAATTTGTTGAGATGCTAAGCTCTACTCACATACAAACACAAATCATTTGCTTATTCCCAAATTGAAGAATATTTAATATTGAAATTAAAGGTTTTTCTATTTTTCTTGAAGTGAATTCACTTCTTCAGATACGAATGATGATATCGCCACATTTGCACTAAAAAGTGCGGATTATGTAATAGGTTATATTGCTTTTAAAGTTTGCTTAGAAATATATCAAGAAACAATGTCGAGATGCCTGATGATTGCAAATAGAGAGGTAGATTTTCCATTCTTACAAAAATCATTGATAGAAATTATAAGCGAAATGTAAGGAATTTTCCGTATATTTTGTATCGAAATATTTTATAAAGCAAGAAAAGTTATTGCAAAGTTAATAAATAAACTACCTTATTTTCTTTCTTTTTTAAGAGATAAGAAATTAGACATTTTTATCTGTTTGAAAATATTTATACAAATGAAGTACTTAGAGAGAAGAGCAACTGTTGCTTTCTCATGTATCCCATTAAAAAGAATCAAATCTCGTAAGATCAAAGCAAATGGAAAGTTTATCAAGAAAAATAAAATAAGTATATTTTATACTTTTATTGTGATTTAAATATTGATATCAAGTTTTGATCATTTAATGAATAATAACAAAATTTCGTTACATTTTTTTTATGCATCTGTATACTTTTCTGCAAAACAATAAATGGAATTATATTTATTTTAAAATCCTCGAGCAGAGCTTTTTCTCTCTCATTGCTTAACTAAAAGTTCACAACGGATATTTCCGGTGTCAAGTTTGAGAAGCACTTGAGGCAGCCCAGCTTTTTCCTCACCCATAAGATTTATAGACATACAGTTCCCGGAAGATATACAACGAGGCTGTAAAGTGGGCAGTTGACAGGAAACAAATAGTCTTCAAGACAAATTGACCACATTTGGGAAAAAAATCTGTACGGGAAGATGTTGATGGAAATTAGGATGCGGGGGAGGGGGTTATATTGTCCACTTTACCCCTATTGCAGTTCAGTAGTCTACTCATTCCCCTCTTAAAATTCTCCCCCCCCCCATTGAGTTATGAACTATTTTTCTTAGTAAACAGGTGCCTTGGCACAGTTTATGAGTTTTAATTCACCAATCAGTTCTTTCAGTCTTTGAAAGAGGGACTGCCTCCAAAAAACTTGGCGAGATGGTGCTGAAGCTCATATCTAGATTTATTTTGAGGAAGGATTCCTCTTAATCTTTAACAAGAACAATTGTATACAAAATCATAAGGGGTATAATTTAGCTTTCCTTTAATACCACCGTATGAGTCATTGAAAATAACATTTAAACTATATGTTTCCCTTCTTCACAGTTATTTCCAAAAGAAACAGCAGGTTTACGTGTTACATTTCTAACAGTGCAACATTTCAGATTACACGCACATGAAAATTTATATAACAGATAACGTGCACATAGAAAACTTTACACAATAGATTATGCAGACGTCAATAATGCACACAATGGACTATGTCCACATAATAAACTACGTGCATATAAAATTTTTGCATAAGAGATTACTTTCACCTAATATGCTTCAAAATGATTTTTTAAACCAGGGGGAAAATGTGTAAAAATATCAGCAATAAAAATAGATTCCAACTGTGGTGAAATTATATTACCAAGGAAAGGAATTGAAGAACAAGAAAAATTTGAGAAGGGAATTTTTTAATTAATTCCATATTTGGTAAATTCAGTAGTGAAGAGTTAGATTTTAAGTCCAATTTGATATGATTACTTTTTCAAAAAAAGAAAATTTTTAAATGTATTTTAAATCTCTTCATTGTTGCGATATTCTTTGTATAATTAGTATGAGTATTGTATACTGCTGGTCATCCAAAATGAAACACCAAGATTAACTAGAGATATCTCAGCAAAATTTATATTTGATAGACAACACGTTATAGAAAGACCAAATGATTACATTTACAAGAGTAGAGTGATCGGAGAACAAAATTAGTAGTAAGTGTAGAATCTACTATTGTATATAACCACTGCCACACGTCTCGACATAAAAAGTAGACTTTGCACGTATTCTTGGCGTTTAGCATTTTATGACCTTCTACATATTGCATAAGTTGATATACTTAGCAGTGACTGGTATATCTCTAATCAGTTGTTGTACAAACATGGACCACATGTTTTCGATGACTATTCATCTAGAGAGTAAGCAGGCCAAAGAAGCTGTTCAGCATGACGGATCAAGAATACTTGAACATTAAATGTCACTTAGGATCAAGCAATATTCTGCGGCAATGTGGCTGATGGTACGCACTATGAGTATGAGAAGACGAGAAGTATGAGATACAGACAATACACGCATGAGGGTCGAGAAAATAAAATCCAATACCACTCTAAACCATGATACTAAGACTAGCATGATAAGACATAGCACAATAGTCTCTCACCCCGATGCCTATTGACTTGAATCCCCGACTCTCTTGATGTTGCAAACAGAAGAGTCAATAAAAGTCATGTTTGATGAAAACAGTCCACTCCTTTAATCACGTTTCGTTTTTAGTGACCCAAATGCCAAAGATAAAGGATGGAATGGGAGCTTTGCTTTGAGGGATAGCAAGACACGAACATTGAGTGACGCGCAACAGACTGTTGTGCAATGATTTTTGATGTAGCTGAGTGATTCACCACTGCTATGAGCACAATATGTTTGTCAACAGGTGTGATGGTGTAACAACGTGGAAGTGATCGGTCCTGTTCCCTCCTACATTCAACAATCACAGTTATTTGGCTTCGTTCAAAACGATTTCTCGGAATAGCAATCCAAGAACTCTATAGATTCTTATTCTTTCTCCATGGAAATCAGAACCTTATTTAAAAGACACTACTCGGCATAATTAAACAGCATACTCCACAAAAAATCCCGCACTTTAAATTGGCAATCTATTCTGCCTTTATATGGTGTTTCACAGTGAAACTGAAGCTCCCATTTATGCGTTCATGGTTTGCATGTAAACGCTTGATGTAAATTTCGCATGATTGATTTGCATTCTTCCCGCAGGCATTCGAGGCTGCCAGAGATTTACTGCTTTTAAGTAGTAAATAAAAAGACAATCGGTATGTATTCATAGTATTTCTCATATATGATTTATTTTCAAGTTATGTTTTCATTGCATGCGTTTTTTCAGATGGAATACCATGCACTAATTACTACATACGTTACCACTTCTAACTTTAATAGAATCTTCGCATTTATGAGGAAATTTAACTTTTTCCAACCCTCCTGCGCCAACAATGCATTGGTTTTTATGCCCATGAGGTAGGGGTCTCCTACTTCAGGTTACTTACTGAGTATGATTTTCTCCAGAAACATCTATATCACATAGGGCTTGTGGATTTACCCAACTGCATTTTATGTAGGGAATATGTTGACACGGATGGCGAGCATCTTTGCAAATGTTCTGCCTTCCAGGAAGCCCGCACTTCTTCACATTTCAAGACTCTCTCCACTCCTGGAGATACTTCTTTTCTTTATTGGACTGCAAGACTTATTATGCTCGAAAGAGCCAACATAAGGACGTAATTTAAAAAAAATGCCCATGAGGTCTTCTTTTCAGAGAGTAGACTAATTACAGTTTTATTGCATAATTTAATGACTTTCTTTTTTTAAACATTATTCTGTTAAATTGTAACGAACGGCACATTCTGCCTTTAATAAAGACAGTTTAATGGCCTGCATGTAGTTTTGACATCAATATATCGAAATGATGTGGGAAAAAAAAAAAGGACATTTTGTAAAGGCAATTAAATGAATTGCCACGGGTAGGAAAAGTGATCGTTACGTAACAAGCAAATTAAGCTTAATTGAACTCTCAAACTTTTCTTTAGGAATTTAATCATTTTTAGTCTAAAAATAATTGATTTTTTTATATCATACTGATAATTTTCTATCTATTACTGTCCAACCTTTAAAATTTTTGTATAAAAAATTTAAATTTGTTTAAATAAATATTTTATAGAATAAGATAAGGAAGTTTATTAAAAATCGTTTCCTTCTTTTTTAAATTTAAAGAAAATGTTAAATTCTTTTTAAAAGTAATAATTTAATCCTTGTTTTGCCACCTATTTCCTTAAAATTTAATGCATTTTAAAAAATAAACCGAAATAATTAAGTAGAATTTTGAAGGAAAATAGAATTTTTAAATAAGATAAATTAGCATTTACGTTTATGTAATGATATCACTGGAATTGTCTTTGTCTACTCCGCGCAAAATAACCGTGACACATTTAAGTTTAATTTGTTTCCACATTTATTGTTTCTTCATTTATTTTTTAAAAAAATGTTTATTTAAACTCTTTATTGTTTCAAATAGTGTTATTGGAGAATATCTTAATTGAACAATGATTCACTCACAACGCCTTGCAGTTTACCAGAAGTTGGATATCATTTCGTGAGCTTATAATAAACAGGAGATATATAATGTTGTTTATTTGATTTATATTACGTAATTTACAGTATTAGCTTTAAACTTTTGAGTCATATTTTTCTTCGTTTGAAGTAAAACTGCATCGGACAGCAAAAGTTATTCAATAAATTGATAGATCTATATAAATACGCTAAAGTAATTTGAGTCTCTTAAAATGATGTTGTGCTAAGAGAGAGGCGCAGCTCTCGCTTTATCTCAAGTCAACTGCTTTTAGGGAGGGAGCAATGTTTCATCTAGAGACAGTAAAGAAGTGAAAAATCAAAGTATCATCAGTGATATAAGGGGCCTCTAAAACACAGGTAAATGGCACAGATAAGGCTACATTGGACTATCGAATGTACAAGTGGTAAATGATAATGAACTCAAACTAGTGGTTCAACCTCTCAAGGAATTGCCAAAGGCAGATGCTCTGAAGTCAATGGGTATTTGAGGCTGAGTATTCATTGTCTTAAGATCTCAAACTTGTAAGATAATTCCAGTCACGATCTATTGAGCATGCCGGTTTTAGTACTCACGTTGGATCTTCAGTGAAACCTTCCCATAACGAAAATGACACACTAACCTTTGAGATTATCGATGCCTTGTTTATGACACTCAGGAAGGTAAGTATTGGACTGCGATGCATGAAAATGATCTGCATACCGTGTGTTATGGGAAAAGTGTTCTCCGTTATGCATGAGAGTGTTTGAATGGGGCATATAACGATGCAAAGTGGAGCTGAGAATCAGCAGTATTTCCTTTTAATTATTATTTCATTTAGTTAAATTAATGTTTACTAAAGGTGTGAAACAAGCATACTAAATACCCTTGTGAAAGGGATTAGTATGCAGAAATTCATAAAATTATATCTCTAAAAGAACATATATGTACTATCAAAAAAAAAAAAAAATCTGAATACTTATAATGATAACTTATCTCAATGCGCTTAATCATATGTATGGTGATGGAATCCATTGTTCTTCTGCATGTTATTTCAATTGGCCATGATCTTATTTTGCCAACAAGCAATGATCTTCCTCACACGACTCACCCATATGTTATAGAAAAAATTCAAAACACATGATTAGCATGCACACACAACTTTAATCTGGTTGAGAATATTTTAGTCAATTGAACGAGAAATGAATTGCTATTCTGCTACCCTCTTTCTAAAATTTGTGGTTTCAGAGCTTCTTATCTCAACTAGTGACCATTTCTACCTCTGTAACTGAACGATTTTTACTCACTATAAGACACTTTAATATAGAAATTCTTTAATTACTTTTATATTATCCCCTTAAGTCCTAGCAGATTGCCTCAGAGGAGAGAGGAGGTGTTCCTGAGCGAAGTATGTCGGGAATGTATTGTCGTGGGGGGCCACCCAAGTCATGAAGGTCACAGGTCCACCACTGTGAGCATAATGGTACAGGTCCACCACTTCATTTCCGTTTTTTTTCACTTGAGAAGTTGTCATTTACAGCCTCCTCGATATGATCTAACTTGCCTTGAGAAATAAGCCACAACAACAATTTTATGTTTAATTTGTGTATTCGAAATTATAAGTGTAGATATGACAAAAAAAATTTCAATAGTTTGCTTTACGTTTTTGTTTTATATTTACCTATGATTATATTTTATATTTACCTATTACTAAAAGCACAAAAAGTAAATATTACATTTACGTTGCATCAAATTTGAGGGCACAATTTGTCGTGATGAGGTGGAAGCCTATCTCTCTTCGCAATAACAACGAAGGTATAACAAAATGTTCAGCATGCGTAAACTCTTTCAACACAATATCATGTGTTGAGTTTAATATTTTTATATTCATCTAACAAACGACTTCTTTACTACTGACACTCGTTGTCCTTTTACAAGCAAGAGTAGAGAAGGTACTAAAGTAAAGAATAACATCATTTAATGTTAATTCCTTATTTTTCGAATTATTTTTATCTGTTATACCCGATTTTGGTGTTAGATTCATCAGTTTGTTCAAGGCTAAACAGGGTTTATTGACTATGGCGCAAGGTCCAAAATAAGAAAAGCTGGGTCAAGGTGAAACATTCGTCCATCTATTAATTTCCACTTGCGTCCACCTATTAATTTTCACTTGCCGTAATTTTAATTGAGACTGTTGATAATATACTCAAAAAACCACTAATTCACAGAATAGCGCATCTCATGATTTATTCAACAAACAAAGTTGTGATACAAACAAAAAACGGTGTATTGGCAACAGAAACTAAAATGGAAATAAATTATTCCATTCTATATGAACGCCCTTTCTCAGCTACTTGCACTTCAGCTTGCAATAAACGTACGACTGATATTTCTCTAGAAACACAAAATTATTCAATTAATTGACAAAAATGGTCTAGAAGTTCTCCTTCCAGACTAAGAAGTATTTCAGATGAATTCATTTTTTTTCTTTCACAAAACTCAATGTGATATTCTTCTACATTATGTTTACAAATTTTGCAGAATGTATGATTTCTGGAGAGTGAGGAATATGTATAAAAATATATTCATGCGACCCAACATATGTAATATACTTTTTCAGCTACTTTTTAGCTATGTAATATACTTTTTCACACTTCAAATCGATTTGAATTATAATATCTGTACCTATTAACTGTATAAATGAAATCTATGTTGTACAAAGTATTTACTATGGGATTGTGAATTGCCAGAGATGCTACGGTGAATGGTCGCAGAAGTAGAATAAGGTAGGGCATCTTTCTGCTGCTGCATTTATCAGTGTGGATGCGTGGGAAAGTTCTGGATTTTTTCTCTTTTATAATGATTCAGGATAAATTAGTTTTGTGGGACTAAAACTTCTGTACATCATTAAAAAATCTTCCATATAATTCAGATTCGTCTGCTCATTTACGTGGCGTTATGTTTCCATATTGTAACGTCCCAATACTCGCTGTCTCTCAGTGTCACGTGATTGTAGGAAATATGTGAATATCTACGAGTTCAAAAGAGACATTCTCAAGTAAGCCTGCAGAGAGAGAGAGAGAGAGAGAGAGATAAAGTGAGTTTAAACTTTTTTGTGGCTGTAATGCTTACTTTTCAAGCACACACATACACGCAATCGGTCATAATTTTCTAAAACTAATTTTTTCTCTTTGTGAATGAAAACGAAAGGACTCATCTATTCTACACGTGTGGATTTATCTGTAAATTTAGCATGGAAAGGGAGCACAGTGAGCATGTAAGGAAAGAGTTCGCAACAGTAACAGAAAATCACGTGTTGCATATTTTATAAAACCAAAGACCATCATGTTGAAAGCACCTATGCAAATTAACCATTCCTTTAGATTCAATGCCTCTTGCTTGGTGTGCTGAGGTAAAAAGAGAGTTTTTCAGAAGTCTGCCTCTTTACATGAGCGGGTTTTAAAAATCGCAAGGTCTGTCATGGCAGTAATAGATAGTGGAAGCGCATCGCCTTAAGCAAACCCAATATCTTGTACTATTCTAAAGCCAAAATCTCAGCTAAATGGTTATACCTCAGATTCTCGGTGCATATGTTTGGAGGACACATCGATGCTTACAGTGGCTTGAAAACGAGTTTGCGTGTCCCAGCCTAATGGTCCTTCGGTGCAAAAATGAGTAGCTGATATTTACGCACAGCTGTTCTAGTTGGAAGACCAGGAAAGCTATAATAATATGATAAACTCACAGCAGTTTAAAATTAGAATAGTACTTTTCAGAGTACTAGATTCCGCGTTCGATCCCAACCACTATTGGACAATTGGAAATGCGTCTGAATTTCGTACGTACTTTTGTCCGTGTCAATGCTTGGAAGCTCTTCGTACGACATGCCAATACTGCTCACTGCGTTTGAAAATTCTTTCCGGATTAGCACCTTCGGCTGCTCATGAAGCAGTACCAAAGGAGAGAAATCAGTTGATAAAATGTCGCGTTGTGAAGGGGAGGCAAGGGATCTATCATGCCTCGAGCGCCGTTGAGAGGGGCACCAAAGTTACGAAAATTGTTTTCAGAAAAATTTTAATTATTTTTAATTGAAATATCAATTTTATTCGGAGAAATATATTTTAAATTTAATAATTATTTACTACTATTGAAGAGCTTTCCATAAATGAAACTATTCCTATTTTTATATTTGCATATTAATAAGTTAGAATAGTTTAGCTTGTAATAAAAAGTGTGTTTTTTTAATCACGTTTGCCATTATCATTTCTTAAAGTTTTTTATACTTTGCTCAAGATTTGTGGTGCTTTATCATTATTTTTTAGAGTAAATCTTGTACATGTAATGATGAAAATATATTAAATTTTTTTCTGCTAAAAATTCTGAAATATCAATCATATTGGTAAGTTTCTGCTTCCACCTTGAAAAATTGTTCAAAAGGCGATAAAGTGCACCTATTTCGGCATATTCCTGCGCTATTGTTTCTCTCTGAAAAACTTGATTCAGAAAGAAAAAGAATTGTATTTGTAGCGGTATAGTCCACGTTCTGATTCGAGTTATCGTGCTCAAATAAATATTTGTTATTGTTTGTAATCCACGGAATTATTTATTTAAATCCTACCATTTTGGTCAGTCGACCGGTATGTGAATTAGCATCCTATGGTTATACAAAAAAATTGAAACTGATTGTTAAGTATCTTTAAGAGGTATTATACTTTCGCTTTGAATCATGTCGGACTTTAAAGTCTTGAATAGCCGACGAGGCACTTTGAAGGCAAAAATTGGAAAATTAGAAGCTTATGCTAAAAGTTATAAAGCAAAGAATGATGGATTATACTGTTACTTTTGATGTAAAAGTTAGAAATGTTCAAGAAGCAAAAAATGATTTAATTGAATTGCGTCTACAGTACCATGCTATCTTAGAAGAAAAAGATGTAGAGGGCAATGAACAAATGGATGAAGAATCGGAGGTAAGCTTGTTAAAACCCTCCTTAAAAAGTGAAATATTGCATGCTGATTCATTTGCTAATCAAATGAACTCTAGTAGTATAAAGGTAAAGTTACCAGGCATTCATCCAAAATTTTCAAGACATTATGAGGACTGGAATAATTTTTTAAACACAGTTTGAAACAGTTGTTTCTTCTAATGAGCATTCAAACTACTGAAGATAGTTTTTCTTCGCTTTTTCAGGCGTTACTGGAGCGCTACGATAATAAAAGGCTTACAGTTAATTCAAATATTTCGGGATTAATAAATTTAGAAAAAATTAACTTTGAATCAGGAATTGAATTAAGATGCTTACTAGACAAAGTAATTAAACACGTTAGATCTCTTAAATCTTTAAATTTGGGATTAGATGATTTATGTGCTAATATTTTGATTAATGTTGTTTTACAAAAGGTTGATAAAGAATCAAGAAGGCTCTACGAAATGTCGCTTAAAACATCCGAATTACCTAAGTGGTATGAATTTATTGAATTTTTAAAAGGAAGATGTCAGTACCTAGGAAACGTTCACGCATCTTAGTTAAAACCGAAAATAGGCAATAAAATGAAAAGTTTTTTCGTTGACTCTAACATAAGCAAATTGCAGTGTTTAATTTGTAACTCACCACAATATCATCCGATTTTCAAATGCCCAGAATTCTTAAAGGCTAGTGGGAAACCAAGATTTTTCTTAATTAAGAAATTAAAGTTGTGATTAAGATGCTACATTTCGAAACATAATTTAAATTCTTGTGATTCTAAGTATAAGTGTAAAATCTGCAAGTCAATGTCTCATAGATCCCTCTTTGCATGACCTTTCGAAATCGGAAATAAAAAATAAAAACCAAAGTTTCGAGCAGCCACCCAACAACACTCAAGAGCGAGGAGTTGACCCTGAGGTCAACACTCCCCCATCAGAGCATTCGGAAAATACATGTGCAAGCACCATGTGTTTTCCGAAAGCCCTGAGCTTTACGGATATAAATCTCAAACTGTAGTGTTGGCTACTGCTCACGTTTTAAGGCAAAATGCTTTTGGAAAGTCACATGTGTTGCGTTTTTGGCTTGATAGTGGCTCTATGATAAATGCCATAAGTCTCGAGGTTACAGATTTGTTGTGGGTAAAGGAGAGCCAAATAAATATGCTAATTAGAAGATTAAGTGGCTCGCTGATAAATGCAAAATCTAAAACAATAGTGGAATTTCGAATTCATCTAAAGATTTCATTAGGTTTCGGAATTTATAACAGTTCCAAAAATCACAATCATAACCCCCACACGACAGTTCAAGATGAATTTTAGAAACTTGCCTAACAATATAAAACTGGCGGATCCCGCATTTTTCAGACCTAACTAAATCAACGGTATACTTGGTTCCGAATTATTTTTTGATACATTAAAAAACAAAAAATTAAAACTTAAGGATTCCTGCTTAATTTTTCAAGATAGTGTTTTCGGTTTTATTTTTAGTGGCTCAAATGCCATTTATAATAATCATTATTGCGGACTAATACAAAATTTAATTAACATTGATAAAACTCTTAGCAAATTTTTTGAACTTGAATAAATTCAAAATACAACTTCTATATTAAGTCCAGAAAAGAAATGGAGTGTGAAGAACACTTCACAGAAACGCATTCTAGAGCACCTGATGGCCGATATACCGTGAAAATTCCTTTTAAAACTGACCATGTGTTAGGAGAATCAAAATTACTGGCATCTAAGCAATTAGAATTCTTATGCAAAAGGTTAGAGTGCAATACTCAAATGGAATCATTATAAGAAGACTTCTTGCGAGATATAAAGATCTAAATCTTATGGAGGAGGTATCAGAGGATAGAACCCCAAACACTGTATATTACATGCCTCACCATGGAATCTTGCGTCCCGAAAGCAATCCAACGAGAGTGATTAAGCAATTATGGGATGATGAAGAAACTTCGTTCCCAGATGCTGCTAGAGTTGAACGGGATGACTTTTATTTAGATGACGTACTAACGGGATCACATGGTTGGGAGTCAACAGGACAATTATTACTCCAGTTTGTCCAGTTACTTGCACGGGCAGGTATGTCCCTTCACAAATAGAATTCTAAAGATGACAGTTTTCTCGAAGGTATCACTATTTGTGAAGAGTATTAATTCGAAGATTCTGAGAAAATTAATTCGAGTAAGGTTCTATGGGTATTGTGGAATCCTCAACTTGATTGCCTTTCATACAAGGTTACAATTCAATATAGAGACTTACACTAAACGCTCTGTATTGTCAGACATTGCGAAGATATTCGATCTTTAAGGACTTATTGGTCCAGATGTGACAAAGGCAAAATTGTTCATGAAAGAACGCTGGCTCTTAAATACAGATTGGGATGCTACGCTTCCAGTTGTATATTACATCTTTTAGAACGGTGAACAGAATTTGTGTCATTTCTCACAAAATTAGAAACCTTAGTTATTCCTAGACATTGTTGGAATGACAGAAATATTACGATTCACGGTCTTGCAGATGCTTCTACAGCTGCTTATGGTGCAGTTGTTTATGCGCAGTGCAAGTTATTAGATGGAACTATTTTGGTTCACCTTCTGTGCAGTAAATCCAGATTGCTCCGGCAAAACAGATCACTGTTCCTAGATTGAAACTTTGTGCACCATTGCTGCTGGCTGAAATTATGCAGAAGGTTAATAGAGGAATTAGCCATCAAGGAATGTGCCACAATTTTGTGGTCCGACTCCAGTATCATTTTGGCTTGGATAAAAAATTCGGCTCACGAACTGAAAACATTTGTCAGCAATTGAGTAGCAGCCATACAAGATCTTACTACGAACTGTCAGTGGCGACATGTGTCCTCAAGGGAGAACCCAGCAGATCTGATATCCAGAGGCTTAGCTTTAAACTCTTTTAGATAACATCATAAGTAAAGACCTGTGGTGGACTGGAACAGTATTTCTTTGGGAATCCACTCATTTTCAAGAGACTAGCATTCAAGAATCTGTTGTGGACAATTATTTGTACTCGAGGGAACTGAAGCAACCCGAGAACATAATTTAACTGTTACAATAGAAAATTCAGTTTTGGGTCATATTCTTAAGGTTACCAATAACTATATAAAACTTATTAGAATTTTAAGTTTTTGTTTCAGATTTCTTAATAATATTAGAACAAGGGAGGACAAGCGTTATGGACAGATCTCCAGTGAAGAATTTCATTTCGTAGAAATAAAACTAATTTCCATGGTTCAATTTGAAGAATTTAAAGGGGAATATAAGGCTTTCAATGGAAGTAAACTTCTTTCAGGTAAAAGTTCTTTAAATTCCTTAATATTTTCTGTTATTCAAACGGTATCATCAGGGTTGGACGGCGTCTTCAAAATTCTGATATAGGTTACCAGAAAAAACACCAAATTATTCTTCCTGCAAAAAGTAAGCTAACTTATTTAGCTATGGAACATTTGCACAAAAATGTTTTCATATTGGAACACAAACTCTCATGTATTACACAAGATAAAAATTTTGGCCTATAAATGGCAGAAACACAGCAAAGAAAATTGTACATAATTGCGTAATTTGTATAAAAAAACAAGCCTATGGTAGTTGAGCAATTAATGGGAAATCCTCCTCAGGAGAGAGAGTTACGGTAAATCTTTCATTTACAAATACTGGTATAGATTTTGCAGGATCATTCCTTATTAGGTATAGAAATCAAAGAAAGAGTATACTTCATAAGCTTTATGCTGCTATTTTTGTCTGCATGGCCACTAAGGCTACTCACACTGATATAGTTTATGACTCAACGTCGCAGGCATTTATTGCAGCGTTGAAAAGATTCTTTGCCCGACGTGGCAAATGTAGGGCCTTGTTCTTCGACAAAGGAAAAAATGTTGTGGGTGCCCAAAGTCAGAACTTAAACAATTCCAAAGATTAATAAGTTATTGGGATGAGGTACTAGGTAAGTTCCTAACCTCTGAACAAATTAAATGGTCCCTTATTCCACATGGAGCTCCGAATTTTGGATGACTCTGGGAAGCGGGAGCTAAGTCCTTTAAGCACCATTTATTCAGGGGTGCAAGAAATACCATTTTCAGTTATGAAGAATTTCTTACCATAGTTATGGAAATCGTGGGAATCCTAAATTCGAGACACTTGCTTCCGATGTCGTCAGATATTAATGACCTAGAGGCTTTAACCAAGGTCATTTCTTAATTGGGTGAACCATAACTACAATTGTGCTCCTGGAGTCGAAATACAATATAACTTTAGAAATAGAAAAGTAATTACCTCCAAATGCCAGGAAAACTGATAATTTAATTTTATTTTAAGTATTTACCCGATTAGAATATCATCATTAATGAAAGCATCATATAATGAAAGCATGTTTGGCTAAGAAATCATTTTGGTGTTGCTTATCTCTAAGGGTCTGACGGAGACTGACCAAATCTTGGAATCCGTTGACTGAGAGGAAATGGATGACAAGGAGGGGTGAAGTGTAGATTTCATCCTATATTATATTCATACAATTCAGGATATGCTCAGGAGAAGTTTGGTGTCCATGACATTTAGGACAAAGGGGGAAGGTCTTGTTACCCGCTACAAAAGTGAGGCATTTCAAGTGGTCAGAGGCGAGACATGCAAAACAAGTGCTAGATTTCCTATCACAGGAAAGAGCCAGAGAAAGTCCCGGCTTTCTACCCTTATAGAAGTGGTGAGTCAAAGCTACCTGACAATCGGTTTTAATCTGGGCTTTTCTCAGTGAAAAGCGTTATAGGTAGGAAAGTGTGGAAGAAGAAGGAGCAGGATGACATGAGTCTTCCTTTGCTAAAGTATCTGCTATTTCATTGCCTCCAATATCCACGTGAGACGGGATCCATTGAAAGTAGATATTATGCCGAAGAGAGACAATTTTAAGCTTGTGTATAATATAAAGCCTTGTTTGGTCTCCCAAGCAGGTCCAATTTTGTAGATGTTGAATTGAACTTCGGCTATCAGTTGATATCCAGACATCACTATAATTAGTTTCATTCATGATAGATTCTAATCCGATGTTGATGGCTATTAGTTCGCTAAGAAAGACCGAACAGAAGTCTGGATAACGTTAGTAGTGAATAATTGAGAGTTCACCTGCACGCGAATTGCTGCGGATTGCTGCGGATTGCGGAGCTAATCTTATCAGCAGTAGCGGTGATGTCATAGGCTTGTAGTCTTATACGAGGGTTCAGAGTGACGTCATTAAATAGTGGTGCCATCTATTGACGAATTTTCAAACCTTAATTTTTATACTAGTGCTGCCCTCTATGGGATTAATTTGGAATTGCATATTTTTATTTTAAAAATAGAAATTTGTTATCAGCGGGGATAGAACCGAGAACCTCAGCAGTGGTAGTCCGTTATCTTACCAACTGAGCTATTCGGACTTCGTTGATGGAGTGGTTTTTATGGTTTATGATTATAGGAAATGATTTGGACTTCGCAGTGATTTCAACAGAATATTTTTGTTTAAGGATTATAATATATTTTAAAGTGTATAATATTATGAAAATTTAATAAGTTGTAGAATTTAATTTCAAATCGAATATATTTTATCAGAATTTACACCTAGAGTTTTATTTTAAAAGGAAATAGGTCTATTACAATGTTGAGAATTTTAGAATATTAAATTTTATCGGAAAAGACAGAATTTATTTTTACGATATGAAGATAAATTATTTTTCAAATACTACTGACAGAATTTATTTTTTAAAAATATTAGTAGAATTTAAAACAAGTGTTAATCGTTATTTAATTAGTGATTTTTTAAATAAAATTATAGACATTTTGTAAATGATTTGAACTTAGAATAAATGACTGAATACTAATTACTTACCTTTATGATCACATTATCTGTAAAATATTTATATTAGTTAAAATAGTGCTGATTTCCACACCACGCAAGGCGTACAGCACATTTGGCGCATTATCTCCTTTTATTTTATGCTTGGCGAGATTCCCCAGTAGGCATATTTTCCAAGCTTTTTTAAATGAATATGTACAACTAATGATTTATGAATATATACAGCAATTTATGAATATATACAGTAATTATGAACATATACAGCAATTTGAAAATATGCAACAAGGAGTTATGGAATTGGATTCGACATCATCTTCAAGGAATTATGGTCTGCTGTTTGGGATCTTATAATGACCATAAGAGTAAGAGGATATACCGTCGTCTAAGACATACCTTTTATCATCAAAAGGTGAGAGTGAGATTTTGTTGATGGATGTTGTGAAAAGTTAATGGTTTGTACTTTGAATTCGTTTTCGTTCCATTCTTTTCATTTCTCTTTGAAAGAGACATCGCTTGTAGTTATGATGCTTTAACTGTTTTCTAACAACATTTCTGTATTTTTCAAGTACTACTAACAGAATTTATTTTTTAAAAATATTAGTAGAATTTAAAACAAAGTTAATTGTATTAAATTTAGTTCAGTTAATAAAAATTGTTTAGACTTAGACTCGAACCCAGGATCTAATAAAAAGACTTCGTGGCATGTGCAGTTAATTGTAACCTTGAATTGAATTTTAATTCACAGTGATTACACGCATGTATTTTATTGCGCTGTTGAGTTAACACATGCCTTTTTAAATCACAGTTATGTGTAAATTTTTTCTCACAAATGTCGCATGTGAACTTTTTAATACCAACCTTTTACCACATTGATCTCAAACCTAAAAACCGAAATAAATCGTTTTAGAATTTTTATTTCTATTTTATTAATTTATGAACATTTAATATTTTAATAGATTTTATTATTATAATTTTGTAGAGTATATAATTAACTATATTTTACTAACATTTGTGTTATGATAATTTCCAAATACGAGTTCAAGTTAAAATTATTTTTTAATAAACTTTGAATCAATACTAATGTTAGATAATTTAAATTGTAGAGAGGGAATTCTATTACTAACATGAATAAACTTTAAAACTGTATTAGTTATCGAAAAAAAAAAAATGATATAAATTTTATATAGTACTCTGATTACAAAATAATATCATAAAACATACAAGTACTCACATGAGCATATGAATTTGAAGTCGTTGGTTCAGCCTTTGATTGTTTTATTGTTGATGATTCGACATCCCAAACAGGGTTTGAGTCATTCCATTCATTTTGCAATTCTGCAGCGTTGAGAATTTCTCTCAATTCCTCTTCGGGAATGCCAAAGTCAACAAACTACGGAAAATAAAAGTATTAGTATAATGATCTAATCATGTTTTTCCTTTAATTAAAATATATTAAAAACAGATTGCCTTAAACTTTTTCTAAGAGAACTAATGTATTTCTAAATGTAAATTAAATTCAAAACGTTTAAAACATATTTATGTTAATACACATAACACCTATTGAAATATATTAAAGCATTATGTAAATTAACTTAAAAACTATTTCATCAAAACATTTAAAATATATTTATGTTAATACGTGTGAAACATATTAAAATATATTCTACACTATGCAAATTAAGTTAAACACTTTATAAAAATATTTTGATCGAAACCATTAAACATTTATATTCATAAACTATATGTAAAATAATTTAATATTAAATAGTCTTAAATATGTAGATTGAAATCATTAAAATAATCAAACATTTATATTTACACACTCTATTAAATAAATTAATATGAAATAGCCTTAAACGCATAAACCATTAAATATTTACAGACGATTGAAATATATGCAAATTAAGTTAAACACTTTATAAAAATATTTTGATCGAAACCATTAAACATTTATATTTACAAACAATATGTAAAATAATTTAATGTTAAATAGTCTTAAATATGTAGATTGAAATCATTAAAATGATCAAACATTTATATTTACACACTCTATTAAATAAATTAATATGAAATAGCTTTAAACGCATAAACCATTAAATATTTACAGACGATTGAAATATATGCAAATTAAGTTAAACACTTTATAAAAATATTTTGATCGAAACCATTAAACATTTATATTTACAAACAATATGTAAAATAATTTAATGTTAAATAGTCTTAAATATGTAGATTGAAATCATTAAAATAATCAAACATTTATATTTACACACTCTATTAAATAAATTAATAGGAAATAGCTTTAAACGCATAAACCATTAAATATTTACAGACGATTGAAATATATGCAAATTAAGTTAAACACTTTATAAAAATATTTTGATCAGAAACCATTAAACATTTATATTTACAAACAATATGTAAAATAATTTAATGTTAAATAGTCTTAAATATGTAGATTGAAATCATTAAAATAATCAAACATTTATATTTACACACTATGTAAAATAAATTAATATGAAATAGCGTTAAGCGCATAAACCATTAAATATTTACAGACGATTGAAATATATGCAAATTAAGTTCAAAATGATTAAAAGTTTTTAAAGAAATTAAACATAGCACATAATCAATTGAAATATTTACTATATCAGTTAATATTAAATAGAGTGTTAAACATGTAAATTGAAATTAAAACAGTTAAAAATTTTTATTTATACACGATATGAAAGAAATTGAAATGTCTATATTAAAATAAGATTGGAAATAATAGATAATTTATATCGACAGTTAGAATATCTTTAAACTATACAAATTATATTAAAAATTTTGATCTAAATAAACACTAAACATAAATAACAATAAATGTGTAATACTTTAAATATTATAATTCTGCCTAAGAAAAAATTTACTTGTAAAGATTCCATACCTGAATTCTGAGAAGATTCCATGTCTGAATTCTGAGTAGGTTCCATAGCTAAATTCTGGTTCTGAGTAGAGATTCTATAATCGATTGAAGAAGTAAAATTGAACTTTCACTTAAGCAGGTGTGAGTAAGAATGAAATGTTGATAAAGTTTCGCCCTTTTGATACCCAGCGAAGAATGTTCCAGAATTGATAACATACCATCATCTTATCACTCTCCTTCTAATGGTTTCTATCAGATTTTAACAGATGAATATTTAAATCGACTAACAATTTAGTTTAATGTTTAAGATTCGATTACTGCAATTTTGTATTTTATATCAAAGTTTGTATTGATTATGAGTCGTTAAAATAGAATTTTAAAAATCAAAAGACTTTTATTCGTAACAATTTCTGAGGGATAAGGAAATTCCAGCTGTACAAATCCCAAATACACTGCTGCAATTTATCTAATACAACAGGAAATGGCTTCCAAACACAAATACCTCAGACCGATGACAGTTTCTATGCACTAGAATAGCATTCAAGACAGAGTTTCACTCTTGGTCTAGAGATTTCATGAGGTTTCTAGCAATTCAGCCATTTTCATCATTTTGTAATGATTTGTATACCTTAAAGTTGAATTTAACTCTGCTGTTTAGCCAACCATTATAGTTTTATAACACAAAAAATTGTGTTTAAGTGACCTAAATAGGTTGATAACAATCCACCAGCGAGATACGAACTCGCGATCTCCTGTTTACTAGACATGTGTTTTAAGCAACTATGACATAGCGCTTTTGTCTTCACTACTAAGTCTTCTATCCCCGTGGGTACTATTCATATTTGTCTTGACGTGGAAAGAATTTCACCAAGAATCTCGCGAAAAAGTTCTAAAGTCACCAAGAATCTCGCTAAAACTTGCCAATTCACCAAATCACTAGAAAGGCAGTTTTTAATATAGAACCCTACTGCATTGAGCAATTTCTGACCAAAATCTATGTATTTTATATTTTTGAGATATTTTAAGACAAATACACATGCAAAAATTTTTAATGGTATAAACAGTTAACAGTAAAAAATTTATAACAGTGTTTTATTGATTTATATGTAGTGAAATTTATTTTAAAAGTTAAATAATTTGTAATTTGAATTCTAATATTTAACAATTTAATTAAATATTTCATAATTTAGTGCAACAGCTTAAATGCATTGAATTAAAAAACATTCATTTATCTAATAAAAGGAAACATAAAGGAAAATTGAATATAATGTAATTGAGTACAAACATTTTACATGCTGAATTATAAATGTTTTCTACTTTTACTCCATGAATTTTTGCTGTTAAGACCGAAATTTATGTCTAATAATATTTAAAAAATGTTTTTTTAATATTTTTTAAATGGTAAAATTATATTTTTTAAAAACTCTATAATCTTACAACTGAAATACAATATACTTTTACAATTTTAAATATTCCCAAACATTATATTAAAAACAGACATTTGTTATCATCTCCTGCGAGAAACGAAGTTGTAAAACAGGAAATTGTTAAAAAGAGTGTCTCTACAGGAAAGAAATCTCCAGATGTAAAAGCATGGTTATCTTGGAAATAAATAATGTATTTGATTTGAAATGCTCTTATTCTTAAAATGATTTTGATATAATTTTATTTTAATATATAATTTACTATTATAAAATATTTTTTGAATAGTAATATTCAAAATAATTTACTATTATAAAATAATTTATTGTTTAAAAACAATTACCATAAAATAATTGACAAGCACATGAATATAAAATAATAATATTTATTAATATTTACATTCAGTTTTTAAAAAGTCATTTGCAACATATCTGCAATTTTACCTTTTACATACATTAATGACCACTCATGAAAAGTGGAATCATTCAAATTACAAATACAATACTTTGTACAAAATTCATTCATAACATTAAAGAGATTAACAATTAATAAAATATTTTCTCCTAGAGTTAAATATTTATTGTAATCATCATAATTTAAACAATTATGCTGTCTCTGAGAAGGGTGATCTATCTTACACCCATAACATTTAAATTTTTCGTTCACTAAAGAACGAGTTTCTGATAATATACACTTTAACACACATTCTATAATGTCCTTGTTGGGACAATCATTCACTCCTTTGCATTTTAAATTCAATTTCGATTTTTCATTTGATAACATAGTTGGAAGAATTTCACAAAATTGAGTAGTTAATATACACTCATTTATTTCATAAATGAAATCTGTTAATTTGATAATATCACATTGATGTAAAAAAATTTTACTTTCCTCGACATTGAATTTATTTTGATTAATTTTTAATAATTTTAAAATGCATTTTTCATCTATATTCATCACTAGCAGTTCATTATTAGCCACAAAACTTGTATCTTCATATTTTAAAGAAAATTCGGTAAATTTTTCACAAAATTCATACCAAGTTCTTAAATTTATAGATAATCCATTTTTTGTGGGTAAAAGCATACCGGCATTCTCCCTAAATTCACGAAATTGAATTTTCAAATTATTTTCATAACAGTTTAGAGTGATAAACATACCGAATCCCAAATTCCACCGACGAATTTCTTTGAAAGAGGGTTTTTTCTTTTCGATTAATGAAGAGTCCACTATGTACTTTTCTAACCAATCTCCGCTAGGTAATTCCTCACAAGATTGCTGTGAAAAAAAAATAATATTTTCAACATTTTGAACACAATAAATTTAATACACAATTACATTCAATAAGATTAATACTTACATTAATTTCTCCCAAATTGTGAGACTCTTCAGTTCGCAATCGCTTAGACGGTGGAATACAATTATTAGTAGTTTCATCCTAAATAAAATTAAATTCATTTTAAATACATTGATTTTTAAAGAATTAAATAAAATATAATAATATTCTATAAGATTAATACTTACATTATGTGTTTCCTTATTAGACTCCAAGTACTCGTCGTTTACGAAATTTTTAATGCATTTAATTTCTAAGGCCATTTTATTTTAAAATCTACAAACGTGCCTTCGCACTGCAAATCTCAAGTTGAAATGAGTTATCACACGTTACTCTTATCTTACAATTGATTAGAATGTTCCCCAGAGATCAAAAAAGGACAACAGGATTGAGGTACCTTTTACGACTCACGCGCTCGATGAGTCTTCTTCATATTTATCTTATCAATTTTAAAAATGTTAATAGTTCAAAGATATTTTATCACTAAAAGGGAAAGAGGGGAAATGTTGCCAATCTTTTTTGATCTCTGGGGAACATTCTAATCAATTGTAAGATAAGAGTAACGTGTGATAACTCATTTCAACTTGAGATTTGCAGTGCGAAGGCACGTTTGTAGATTTTAAAATTAAATGGCCTTAGAAATTAAATGCATTAAAAATTTCGTAAACGACGAGTACTTGGAGTCTAATAAGGAAACACATAATGTAAGTATTAATCTTATAGAATATTATTATATTTTATTTAATTCTTTATAAATCATTGTATTTAAAATGAATTTAATTTTATTTAGGATGAAACTACTAATAATTGTATTCCACCGTCTAAGCGATTGCGAACTGAAGAGTCTCACAATTTGGGAGAAATTAATGTAAGTATTAATCTTATTGAATGTAATTGTGTATTAAATTTATTGTGTTCAAAATGTTGAAAATATTATTTTTTTTTCACAGCAATCTTGTGAGGAATTACCTAGCGGAGATTGGTTAGAAAAGTACATAGTGGACTCTTCATTAATCGAAAAGAAAAAACCCTCTTTCAAAGAAATTCGTCGGTGGAATTTGGGATTCGGTATGTTTATCACTCTAAACTGTTATGAAAATAATTTGAAAATTCAATTTCGTGAATTTAGGGAGAATGCCGGTATGCTTTTACCCACAAAAAATGGATTATCTATAAATTTAAGAACTTGGTATGAATTTTGTGAAAATTTACCGAATTTTCTTTAAAATATGAAGATACAAGTTTTGTGGCTAATAATGAACTGCTAGTGATGAATATAGATGAAAATGCATTTTAAAATTATTAAAAATTAATCAAAATAAATTCAATGTCGAGGAAAGTAAAATTTTTTTACATCAATGTGATATTATCAAATTAACAGATTTCATTTATGAAATAAATGAGTGTATATTAACTACTCAATTTTGTGAAATTCTTCCAACTATGTTATCAAATGAAAAATCGAAATTGAATTTAAAATGCAAAGGAGTGAATGATTGTCCCAACAAGGACATTATAGAATGTGTGTTAAAGTGTATATTATCAGAAACTCGTTCTTTAGTGAACGAAAAATTTAAATGTTATGGGTGTAAGATAGATCACCCTTCTCAGAGACAGCATAATTGTTTAAATTATGATGATTACAATAAATATTTAACTCTAGGAGAAAATATTTTATTAATTGTTAATCTCTTTAATGTTATGAATGAATTTTGTACAAAGTATTGTATTTGTAATTTGAATGATTCCACTTTTCATGAGTGGTCATTAATGTATGTAAAAGGTAAAATTGCAGATATGTTGCAAATGACTTTTTAAAAACTGAATGTAAATATTAATAAATATTATTATTTTATATTCATGTGCTTGTCAATTATTTTATGGTAATTGTTTTTAAACAATAAATTATTTTATAATAGTAAATTATTTTGAATATTACTATTCAAAAAATATTTTATAATAGTAAATTATATATTAAAATAAAATTATATCAAAATCATTTTAAGAATAAGAGCATTTCAAATCAAATACATTATTTATTTCCAAGATAACCATGCTTTTACATCTGGAGATTTCTTTCCTGTAGAGACACTCTTTTTAACAATTTCCTGTTTTACAACTTCGTTTCTCGCAGGAGATGATAACAAATGTCTGTTTTTAATATAATGTTTGGGAATATTTAAAATTGTAAAAGTATATTGTATTTCAGTTGTAAGATTATAGAGTTTTTAAAAAATATAATTTTACCATTTAAAAAATATTAAAAAAACATTTTTTAAATATTATTAGACATAAATTTCGTTCTTAAAAGCAAAAAATCATGAAGTAAAAGTAGAAAACATTTATAATTCAGCATGTAAAATGTTTGCACTCAATTACATTATATTCAATTTTCCTTTATGTTTCCTTTTATTAGCTAAATGAATGTTTTTTAATTCAATGCATTTAAGCTGTTGCACTAAATTATGAAATATTTAATTAAATTGTTAAATATTAGAATTCAAATTACAAATTATTTAACTTTTAAAATAAATTTCACTACATATAAATCAATAAAACACTGTTATAAATTTTTTACTGTTAACTGTTTATACCATTAAAAATTTTTGCATGTGTATTTGTCTTAAAATATCTCAAAAATATAAAATACATAGATTTTGGTCAGAAATTGCTCAATGCAGTAGGGTTCTATATTAAAAACTGCCTTTCTAGTGATTTGGTGAATTGGCAAGTTTTAGCGAGATTCTTGGTGACTTTAGAACTTTTTCATGAGATTCTTGGTGAAATTCTTTCCACGTCAAGACAAATATGAATAGTACCCACGGGGATAGAAGACTTAGTAGTGAAGACAAAAGCGCTATGTCATAGTTGCTTAAAACACATGTCTAGTAAACAGGAGATCGCGAGTTCGTATCTCGCTGGTGGATTGTTATCAACCTATTTAGGTCACTTAAACACAATTTTTTGTGTTATAAAACTATAATGGTTGGCTAAACAGCAGAGTTAAATTCAACTTTAAGGTATACAAATCATTACAAAATGATGAAAATGGCTGAATTGCTAGAAACCTCATGAAATCTCTAGACCAAGAGTGAAACTCTGTCTTGAATGCTATTCTAGTGCATAGAAACTGTCATCGGTCTGAGGTATTTGTGTTTGGAAGCCATTTCCTGTTGTATTAGATAAATTGCAGCAGTGTATTTGGGATTTGTACAGCTGGAATTTCCTTATCCTCAGAAATTGTTACGAATAAAAGTCTTTTGATTTTTAAAATTCTATTTTAACGACTCATAATCAATACAAACTTTGATATAAAATACAAAATTGCAGTAATCGAATCTTAAACATTAAACTAAATTGTTAGTCGATTTAAATATTCATCTGTTAAAATCTGATAGAAACCATTAGAAGGAGAGTGATAAGATGATGGTATGTTATCAATTCTGGAACATTCTTCGCTGGGTATCAAAAGGGCGAAACTTTATCAACATTTCATTCTTACTCACACCTGCTTAAGTGAAAGTTCAATTTTACTTCTTCAATCGATTATAGAATCTCTACTCAGAACCAGAATTTAGCTATGGAACCTACTCAGAATTCAGACATGGAATCTTCTCAGAATTCAGGTATGGAATCTTTACAAGTAAATTTTTTTCTTAGGCAGAATTATAATATTTAAAGTATTACACATTTATTGTTATTTATGTTTAGTGTTTATTTAGATCAAAATTTTTAATATAATTTGTATAGTTTAAAGATATTCTAACTGTCGATATAAATTATCTATTATTTCCAATCTTATTTTAATATAGACATTTCAATTTCTTTCCATATCGTGTATAATAAAAAATTTTAACTGTTTTAATTTCAATTTACATGTTTAACACTCTATTTAATATTAACTGATATAGTAAATATTTCAATTGATTATGTGCTATGTTTAATTTCTTTAAAAAACTTTTAATCATTTTGAACTTAATTTGCATATATTTCAATCGTCTGTAAATATTTAATGGTTTATGCGCTTAACGCTATTTCATATTAATTTATTTTACATAGTGTGTAAATATAAATGTTTGATTATTTTAATGATTTCAATCTACATATTTAAGACTATTTAACATTAAATTATTTTACATATTGTTTGTAAATATAAATGTTTAATGGTTTCGATCAAAATATTTTTATAAAGTGTTTAACTTAATTTGCATATATTTCAATCGTCTGTAAATATTTAATGGTTTATGCGTTTAAAGCTATTTCCTATTAATTTATTTAATAGAGTGTGTAAATATAAATGTTTGATTATTTTAATGATTTCAATCTACATATTTAAGACTATTTAACATTAAATTATTTTACATATTGTTTGTAAATATAAATGTTTAATGGTTTCGATCAAAATATTTTTATAAAGTGTTTAACTTAATTTGCATATATTTCAATCGTCTGTAAATATTTAATGGTTTATGCGTTTAAAGCTATTTCATATTAATTTATTTAATAGAGTGTGTAAATATAAATGTTTGATCATTTTAATGATTTCAATCTACATATTTAAGACTATTTAACATTAAATTATTTTACATATTGTTTGTAAATATAAATGTTTAATGGTTTCGATCAAAATATTTTTATAAAGTGTTTAACTTAATTTGCATATATTTCAATCGTCTGTAAATATTTAATGGTTTATGCGTTTAAGGCTATTTCATATTAATTTATTTAATAGAGTGTGTAAATATAAATGTTTGATTATTTTAATGATTTCAATCTACATATTTAAGACTATTTAATATTAAATTATTTTACATATAGTTTATGAATATAAATGTTTAATGGTTTCTGATCAAAATATTTTTATAAAGTGTTTAACTTAATTTGCATAGTGTAGAATATATTTTAATATGTTTCACACGTATTAACATAAATATATTTTAAATGTTTTGATGAAATAGTTTTTAAGTTAATTTACATAATGCTTTAATATATTTCAATAGGTGTTATGTGTATTAACATAAATATGTTTTAAACGTTTTGAATTTAATTTACATTTAGAAATACATTAGTTCTCTTAGAAAAGTTTAAGGCAATCTGTTTTTAATATATTTTAATTAAAGGAAAAACATGATTAGATCATTATACTAATACTTTTATTTTCCGTAGTTTGTTGACTTTGGCATTCCCGAAGAGGAATTGAGAGAAATTCTCAACGCTGCAGAATTGCAAAATGAATGGAATGACTCAAACCCTGTTTGGGATGTCGAATCATCAACAATAAAACAATCAAAGGCTGAACCAACGACTTCAAATTCATATGCTCATGTGAGTACTTGTATGTTTTATGATATTATTTTGTAATCAGAGTACTATATAAAATTTATATCATTTTTTTTTTCGATAACTAATACAGTTTTAAAGTTTATTCATGTTAGTAATAGAATTCCCTCTCTACAATTTAAATTATCTAACATTAGTATTGATTCAAAGTTTATTAAAAAATAATTTTAACTTGAACTCGTATTTGGAAATTATCATAACACAAATGTTAGTAAAATATAGTTAATTATATACTCTACAAAATTATAATAATAAAATCTATTAAAATATTAAATGTTCATAAATTAATAAAATAGAAATAAAAATTCTAAAACGATTTATTTCGGTTTTTAGGTTTGAGATCAATGTGGTAAAAGGTTGGTATTAAAAAGTTCACATGCGACATTTGTGAGAAAAAATTTACACATAACTGTGATTTAAAAGGCATGTGTTAACTCAACAGCTCAATAAAATACATGCGTGTAATCACTGTGAATTAAAATTCAATTCAAGGTTACAATTAACTGCACATGCCACGAAGTCTTTTTATTAGATCCTGGGTTCGAGTCTAAGTCTAAACAATTTTTATTAACTGAACTAAATTTAATACAATTAACTTTGTTTTAAATTCTACTAATATTTTTAAAAATAAATTCTGTTAGTAGTACTTGAAAAATACAGAAATGTTGTTAGAAAACAGTTAAAGCATCATAACTACAAGCGATGTCTCTTTCAAAGAGAAATGAAAAGAATGGAACGAAAACGAATTCAAAGTACAAACCATTAACTTTTTCACAACATCCATCAACAAAATCTCACTCTCACCTTTTGATGATAAAAGGTATGTCTTAGACGACGGTATATCCTCTTACTCTTATGGTCATTATAAGATCCCAAACAGCAGACCATAATTCCTTGAAGATGATGTCGAATCCAATTCCATAACTCCTTGTTGCATATTTTCAAATTGCTGTATATGTTCATAATTACTGTATATATTCATAAATTGCTGTATATATTCATAAATCATTAGTTGTACATATTCATTTAAAAAAGCTTGGAAAATATGCCTACTGGGGAATCTCGCCAAGCATAAAATAAAAGGAGATAATGCGCCAAATGTGCTGTACGCCTTGCGTGGTGTGGAAATCAGCACTATTTTAACTAATATAAATATTTTACAGATAATGTGATCATAAAGGTAAGTAATTAGTATTCAGTCATTTATTCTAAGTTCAAATCATTTACAAAATGTCTATAATTTTATTTAAAAATCACTAATTAAATAACGATTAACACTTGTTTTAAATTCTACTAATATTTTTAAAAAATAAATTCTGTCAGTAGTATTTGAAAAATAATTTATCTTCATATCGTAAAAATAAATTCTGTCTTTTCCGATAAAATTTAATATTCTAAAATTCTCAACATTGTAATAGACCTATTTCCTTTTAAAATAAAACTCTAGGTGTAAATTCTGATAAAATATATTCGATTTGAAATTAAATTCTACAACTTATTAAATTTTCATAATATTATACACTTTAAAATATATTATAATCCTTAAACAAAAATATTCTGTTGAAATCACTGCGAAGTCCAAATCATTTCCTATAATCATAAACCATAAAAACCACTCCATCAACGAAGTCCGAATAGCTCAGTTGGTAAGATAACGGACTACCACTGCTGAGGTTCTCGGTTCTATCCCCGCTGATAACAAATTTCTATTTTTAAAATAAAAATATGCAATTCCAAATTAATCCCATAGAGGGCAGCACTAGTATAAAAATTAAGGTTTGAAAATTCGTCAATAGATGGCACCACTATTTAATGACGTCACTCTGAACCCTCGTATAAGACTACAAGCCTATGACATCACCGCTACTGCTGATAAGATTAGCTCCGCAATCCGCAGCAATCCGCAGCAATTCGCGTGCAGGTGAACTCTCAATTATTCACTACTAACGTTGACTAAGAGAGAGTTTGTCATGAGGAATCTCAATGAAAATTCCGCTGCCAGTTCGGTGATTTATTTTGCTGCCATCAGTGTAGATTTTTATGTCATTTGATGGGATATTATTAATGATTTCCAAGGCTAGTTGTTTTAGCAATTCAGGTAAAAAATCCCTCTTGATGACTGCCGTAGAAAGTTCGTAATTGAAGAGAACATTGGAAAGATCCTCAGCAGGGTTCAGACTGTAGTGAAGGGCATGTGGTTCGACATTTTTCTCAATTAAGTGTAGTGAGTTAACCAGACTGAAGGGACTGTGCTTCTTTAATCTTTGGAACGGAGTCCAGTTGCTTAGTTAACTTGACGTGAGATTGCCTTGGCTTTAACTGTTGATTTTATTGTAATATTTGACTAGACAGGATTGTCTTCTGATATGGAGAGGTTGTTAGTCTGCTTCGAAGAATAATATTTCTGAAGGACAGCTGCATTTCAAGCCAGTAATGATGCGTGCAGCACTCAATAGGACTTTTTCTAATTTTTATAAATTAGAATTAGAAGCACAACAGTAGATTGGGAAGCCATATTCTAAAAAGGGCCTAATGAGTGCCAGGTAGGTAGTTCTAATGGTAGTTGCATCCACTCCCTAGTCTCTACCAGCAATGTATTTCAGGAGGCGTAGTCGTTTCCTGGCTCTCAAGGTAATGTATTCGATATGTTTGTTGCATGTAAATTACGGGTCCAGAATGAATCCCAAGTATTTAGGATGTTTCTCGTAAGTAAGTTTCTGATGATTAAGTAACAAAGAAGGTTGGTAGTGATATAATTGCTTATCTGTAATAAAGAAGGTGGTAACTGATTTGGTTGGATTAAAACTCAACCTGAACTACGCCGCAAACTTGGAAAGGGCCTCCAAAGAACTGTTAATCCAAGAATATATCTCAGGAATGGAGATTCCAGAGCTCCAGAGAATAATGTTATCAGCAAACATTCCAATGCGTGTGCCAGGAGAGATAGTCTTTTCAATACCAGTTAAATATAAGGAAAAAAAGAGTTGGGCTGAGAACAATTTTCTAGAGAACACCTTGCCCAAGTTGAGAAGTCTTTAAGAAGGATTTGTTATATAGCTTATATAGCTCTGATAGAGATAATCAGAAATCCAAACCAATGTATTACCTCGGATATTAAAAGTATCATGCAGTTTAATGATGAGTTTATGCTTCTAAACTCTATCGAAAACCTTTGACAAGTTCAATAGAGCCGTAACGCTGTGATTAATAGGTTTAAGATTCTGGGAAGCCCTTATAGTTTGAGCAAAAAACAAAACTTGATCAATAGTACTGTGGCTCTTACGAAACCCATACTGTTGCAGGGAGAAGTTTATTTTCATCCAGATGAAAACGAAGTCTGATCAAAATCACTTTCTCTGTGATTTTACTAGTGGTACAAGTTAGATCAATCGGTTTGAAGTCCTCTGGAGAAGAAGAATTTTTGCTTAGCTTTTTAACTGGAATAATGATGGCTTTTTTCCATTCCTGGCCTTTAGTCCTCGAAGAGTTAAAAATGTCAAGGAGTCTTATTTTTCTAAGGCATCTCAGGTTTTCAAGCATATAACCATTGATACCATCCGGGCCAAGAGATTTGCTGAGATCGACGAAGGACATTGCCAAAAGTAGTTCACGCACAGAAAAGTGAGCTGCCATAGAAAAATCACCAAAGAGCTATGACAGTCATGTAAAATATCCCTTGCTTTGCGTAACACAGGTTTGTCCTCGTTGGTAAAGTTGAACCTACTTAGTTGTTGGTAATAGGTAGCAAGACCATTGACAGCAGATTTAACAGCGTTCTTGAATAGTTGTCCATGATAATCTTTGACTGAGTTGCACTCCTCGAATTGGGGTTGCACATTGTTGATTCCCTTAATTATTTTCCAAAGTTTTGAATTGGGAGTTCTCACGCCAATTTGATTACAAATTTCGTTCCATTTAGATCTTTTTAAATGGGTATACGCTAATTTAATTTCTCCATTAATTTTATTGATCTTAGATCTAGAACCATTCTCCTTACGACTGCCAGTTTCAAGAAGATCTTATCTTTCCTTGAGAAGAGGCTCTAAAGTAGTAGAATCCTGAGTGAAATGAGTAATATAACGTTTCACATTACCTCTAGGAATAAAAGCTTTTGCATGCTTAAGAATAATTTCTTTGAAATTCTGTGAGAAAGTGTTTAGAGATTCATTAAGTGGTGGAGAAGCCAGGTCACTATCTACTGAGTTTCTAAAAGAGGTCCAGTTGGCTCTCTTGAAGTTCCAGAATTTTTTTATTGGAGTTGAAGAATTTTTGTCTCTTATTGAATTCGATAATGATAGGCAGATGATCACTTCCAATGTTATCCAGTGTAGACCATGAACATTGCGGGAATAACTCTGTACTGGTCATGGCTATGTCTAACGTCTCGGATGAGTTATAACTAAAAGAACTGTGTGTGGACGTTCCATCATCAAAATTACAGTCATCACAGCGAACTGGAGAACGTCAAGACCTCTAGAATTAATACTGGAGCAACCCCAGAAGGTATGTTTAGCATTCAAGTCACCGAGAATGATGGAATTTTTGTCCATGATGATAGAGAGACTATCCGGTAGCCGGTTTTGGTTAGGCGGATGGTAAACATTGAAAATGTTTAAGGGTTTCCCTCTCCATGTAATTTTTATACCCTGGATTTCAAGGTCAGAGTTTTCAAAAGCAGGGGTGCTAATGCTTTCGTATTTGATGTTTCGAATAAAGAAGGCTAAGCCCCCACCTTTCGAATTAGGTCTGTCCTTCCTGTAAATGTGGCATCCATTACACCTAAGAGTTATATTCATCCTTAACTTAGTTTCCTAAATGACAATTATCTGGACGTCATTAGTTTCCGCAATTTTCAATAATTGATCCAATTTGACCCTAGTAGCAAAAGTAGACAGTCCATTAATGTTGCACTGCAAGATCTTAAGGGTTTTTAAAGAAAAGGGAGACCGTAGATGACTATTCGAACGAGATCCTCTGTCTTAACCTCGAGCGCGCCCCCGTTTATCCTACGCGACGGACGATGCAGTATCGATATCATTTGTCAACTTATTCATAGGGAGAAAAAGTGCAGCTTCTGTAGTCCGAAGACTGGAGCATCGTGAGGAAGAAGACTGTCTTGGCACCATGCCTGTCAGTGTTAGCTGGGAATTATGGAGTGGCCTTCTCGCCTTGGTGACCTTACCAGGAGTAAAAAACCCCGAAGTACTTCACCCACTCCTCCCAGGAACACCCCCTTACCACGGTGAGGCCACTAACAGGACTAAGGGGTAGAAAGCATTTTAAAGGAATATAGTGAAATAAGGAAAAATTATTATTCTTTTTGAAAGGCAAAATTATTATTCTTTTTGAAAAGCTACAGTTTATGTAATATTTTGAATGTAATAAAATGATTCAAAATAAAAATAAGATCTTTTTTAATATGAATTAGCTCTTATTTTAACTAAGAAATATATTTTAAAATTATAAGAAAGTCTTTTTAAACATATTAAAAGTAAATTGAAACTTTTCAGAGAGAAATGTTCGCAGAGTAAAATCTTAAGATAGTGTTACGGTAAAAGTGACTAATCCGGCAATTGCGTATAATAACCAATGATTATACATAATCCCCACTAAATTCGGTAAATGTGATAAATTATTAAAATGTACATATATTTACAGGTTAATCCTGTAAATATATGTATAATTCCAAATGCGTTATGGGAAATGTCATAAATTCCAATTACTTTGTAGAAAAATGATATTTTAATTTCAAATAATAAGTATTTTTAAGCTATATTAAATAATTCGTCCAGAAGGGTTTGAAAAATGATGACTAAGAATAACACATACAAAAATGTCTCAGTTTAAAAATTTAAATTATTGTCATTTATTTTTTCGTTTATTTCAGTAGGTATTATATAAGATCGATATATTAGATAATAGTATAAGTTCTATATATATAATATATATATATATATATATATATATATATATATATATATATATACGACTTAGAAGGTATTCAGAAACACAAAATGATCACACTTTGATTTATTAAAAGTAATTTAAAGCATAGATTGTTATTTAAGTAAATAATTAACTTTTATTTAGACAATACAGAACTTTAAATTGTGTGTGAATAGTAACTAGTTCTTATAGATAAATTTTATTTTTTGTTAACTAAAAGATCTAGAAAAAGAGAAAAAAATTTAGGTTATTAGAATTTATATATAAACACTTTATGTGTGTCCAAACAAATTAAATCTATATTCTAAAAAATATTATATTTTAAATTTATATTTGATTTAAATATACTTATTTACATGCATTAAACTTCTATAATACTTAGAGTGACACATTTCGCCAGATTTTTTACATTTGGATTTATCAAATATTTCTGAATCTCTGTCTGGAAACGCATGGTTAATATCATTGAATCCCAGAAAAATGGTTTTCTAACACAATCTTATTCTTCTATATCCGTAAGTTTGATTTCTACTGATGCATTTCCGAATTCTCTTCTACTTAAGACTTTTTTACTTTATTTTTAATCTCAAATTTAAAAGTACAACCTGAGCCTTTACAGTTATCTTTATTTAATATTATTTTAAAGTATATACTTTATGCTGTTGTTATTTGCATTATATTCTTATTACATGTTTTTTCAATATATTATATTGCTATTTTTCGAAATAGGACGCCAAATTTGGTTTGGTACCAAAATTGGTTGGGTGCTAATTGTGCTCGTTATGTTACTTTAATAAAGAGCTACTTTTTGTCATAGGGAGAAATTATTTTTACAGCTTTGTTATTTAATTTCAAAATATATTTTTTCTTGAAACCGAAAAAAAAATTATGTAATATCAGAATTTTTTAATCATTTCAATTCAGATAATCATTCAATTTGTAATCACTCAGGAAAGAATTATAATAATAAATCAATTAATCTGGCAGGAGGTGTGTGTGTGGAAATTTTAAGATACCTATTTTTTTTCTTGATATGGAGCTAATCAATACAAATACATAATTTTTATAATTTGGAAAAAATTTTCAAAGAAAAAAAAACTCTTATACTGTTACTTCTCTCATTTAAATTCTTTTTTCAATCTTTTCACATATTTGCTAATAAAAAGATGATTTAAATAGCATCGAGATCCGATGAGACTGTTTTAAAATCATGACGTCTGCTGAACTATATTTTGCAAATCCTATCCATATATATATCTTATATATCCTCTTTCTTTTTATTCTTTTCAGAAGGGGAAAACAGTTGTGAAAAGTTGCGCCCACTCTTATAAAAACCTTCAAAGGCGAGAAGTGCATGGAACGTCCATGCAGTTGACGCATTCCTGTTTTCCCCATTTCCTATTGGAAGAGGTGTAATGAAATACTTTTGTGTATTTATAACAAACAACTATTTTGTGTGCTCTTTCAGATTTTAAATTAATAGCTTTTTTCCATTTTTAATATTATGAGAAATGTCACACTGTAAATCTTTCATGAATTATTTATTTCCAAATTAATAATGAGAATTAATTTGGAAAGAAATAACTGGAAATAAGTTCTGAAAATCTGTGAGATACAATTTTGCTCAAATAAACGAATGCTTTTTCTCGAAACTTCTGTTTTTACTTACTTTTCTATTAACAATATATTATTAATATTTATTTTTATTTGGACAACAAAAGTGGATACTTAGAATGCAGGAATAAAGTTTTCAACGAGTTTCAGTGAGGAGTATTGTTCTCAGAAAATATAACAAGGACAATGCACTAAATATAATGAACAATGTTTGAATTTCAAGAAATAATATACAATGGGACCATTATTTAAATAAGAATATTCGAAATACTTATTTATTCTTAATAAGTAATATTCGTGATAATATAGAAAAAGGAATTTTTGAATTCACATTGTATACTTAATACGGAAATGATGTTTCACTTTTAAAAGTAAAATATTATTTTTCACAATTGCTTATTATTATTTTCATCATTAAAAGCGTAAAAATAATGATGAATAATTGGGGTAACCTTTATTTGGCAGGAATATTTTAAATCTACACTATTATCGCTTTATCGCATTGCATTTTGTTATGTTATGTAATACAGTATGATAAGGGAAATGTCGTTGAGTATTGCATTTTGAGAAGCACGTGATAAATGCAACATCCAACCAGTATTCTCTAGTTGAAATGAGTGAAACGTAGATAAGATTACTCCTGAAGTAATTAGTGCCAAAAATAAAGACGTGATCTTGTTTTTTTTTTTTACCACTCTGAATCAACAATAAAACAAAAAGAGAAACGTGAGACTCATGCAAAGTGCGGATAACATAATATCGTAAGAAATTATATTGACGTTGTGTAGAGGGGCAGAAAAGATGTCAAATAACTTGAGTTATCTGAAAAATGCCGTGACTGCAACAGTGCTGATGTTTTATTACGTTTGAGTGTGTCGCGTTGTAACATTGAAAATTATAATAGTTTAGAGAATATGAATTTATTACAGAATATAAATTGCATTTATCGATGTATAACAGTTACGTCGAATTATAAAATATGTTCTAATTTCATATAGTCTTGAATCATATAACACTTTTTTAGTAAATGTAGCAGCTTAATTGGTTGGTCACTCTGAAGCCATTTTTTTGCACACAAACAATGATAGCAAAATAGCTCTTACAACTGAAGAAAATTTGTTTCACTTTAATGTGCTCCCGGTAATCAATTTCTGTTGACTGAAATGTAAGTCAATCACTTCTTCATTTTGAACCATCATCAAGAAACGAGTTCAATACCCTATCTGGCACCCTCTTATGCGCAATGTCTGAGGGAAGCTGTTTGCCCGATTCATTAAGGTAGATGCGAGGGAAATGTCACTGAGACAATCCTTTAATGTGTTTCGGATTTCTGGTCCATCATTTCCGAAATGAATATCAAAAGGAAATCCACAAAACTGTTTCAGACCGACCTACATCACGGGCACAGGACCGTTTTATACCCTTCTCGGCTCGAAAGAGAAGAAGAATTTCTGTTGCACAATTGTTGGAGACTTCTCTGTTACATTACTCCCTCAAGGGATTTACCTTTCTTAGATAAACATGGGTGTCACAATTCCGAGGTACCCCAGTAATCTGTCCTCTTCTTTATTTTACTCTCTCCTATACTCTTCTGCTTTTTCTTCCTCTTCTCTCTCAGTGTGGTTGCCTCGTAAGAGGCTCGTGAGTGAGCTATTAACTCCTCTTGGAGACTAAATCACCCACGTGTTTGCCGTGCGTGGAGACCCGTGTACCTGGAAAGAAGGGTCTGTGTAATTGAAGACACCATAGACCAACACAATACTTTGGCCTCTGAATCAGGTAAACGGAAGATGTGCTGTGGTCCGCGCACCAATCGGCTTTGTGGATCAAACGATCGGTGCATCTATTTGATGACTCGTTATAGGTGGAGGCCATGTCAGAGATGTACTGTGAGCTTATAGGACCTGGCTAGCACTGGTGCAGCTGTTCTGCACCTTCTTGTTGGACTCGGTGATGGATTTTGTTGACAGGTCCTGGATCTTCCATTTCTAATATGTACTTTTTCTTCTCTCCCACGGGAACACACATTATCATTATTAAAAACCAAATTTTATATTGTCAAACACAACGAGGGTACTTTTGATACAAGGTCCCCTTTCCTAATCCGAAAAAGTATTTCTGGCAATGACGGTGAAATAAAGAGCATTCGGAAAGTGCGCTCTGGAGATCTAATGGTAGAAGTTGCTTCAAAAGCACAAACTACTCTTATAAGCAGCAGGAACATGCTTGCTAACCTTGAGGTTGGACGGACGTCCAACCTCATGTTAATCTTATATTTTCAGGTCCTGCGGTATCCGCCAAAGGAGAGGTGTGTCAACTGTAAAGGTGACTCCCTGCTACGCTGGAAGTTGTCTTATCTAAATACTGGAAAAGAAGATCACAACCACTAAAGTTAAAAATAATTTTTCATATCCCCAGGCGTGACGTGCTGTTACAGCTCGTACACCTCAAGCTGAAATTAGCTGTGCCACTGTCGCAGCGAAAGTCACCAGAATGGCTAGTACGCAAACGGATGGTCTTTCACTTCCAATAGTTAAATTAACCCCTACATCTGAGAAAAGCCCAAAATCGACTTCTACAACTACTCCCCGGAGAAAAGCTTTGATGGTTAGATCTAAGGCCTTAAAATTAAGATCTGCAAAGGAGTACAGTTCTAAGTTACCCATAAGTACAGTACCCATAAGGTCTTATTCCTGGAGGCTGACGTTGTATATCTACACCCCTCTGACAAAGATCTATCGCTCGAGGAGATGTCAGATGACATACCTTCAAGCCCCGGGAAAGTTTTTCAAACTAAACAATAACTTCCTTTATTTCTTGGAACTGCCATGGTTAGCCTTCTCAACATGATGACATCAAGTCTATAATTTCAGCCTACAACCCCGCATGTGTTACACATCAGGAAATATTCCTGAAGTCCAGCAATAACTTTTCCAAGCATGGGTTTAAAAGCTTTAGAAAGGACTATGGTGATGATGGTGCAGTGTCTGGATGTGTTTGTATACAAACATGGAATGAATTTCCAAGCACTGACCAACCTTTGAATATTACACTACAGGCTGTAAATGTACGAATTCATACAGCATGCTTGTTGACAGTATGTAGTTTGTATTTGTCATCACATGATGTCATCCGCCAAGAGGAACTCGATGCATTAATAGATCAGTTTCCAACATCATTTCTGCAGTTTGGTGACTTTAACAGCCATAATTCTTTGTGGGGAAGTGATGATATTAATTCTGGTGGTTGGTAGATAGAGTAATTTATTTCAGATAACAGTCTCTGTCAACTTAATAACAACAGGAAAACATACTTCCAGATACCCACAAGAATTTTTCATTCTCTCGATCTAGCCATTAGTTTTCCCTCACTTCTGCCATTGTTAAATTTAATTGTAGGAAATGACCTACACAACAGCGATCATTTTCCTCTCATCTCCCAGATTGGAGATAGTACCGTAAGACAACGTCTACATACTTACATGTACAGTTGGACAGATTGGACATAATTTGCACAATTGGGAATTGTTGATGGTAAAATGGTTTCGATCGAAGATATTGATATTGTCGCTTATAAAGTCACTGAAACAATTAAGAATGCATCTGGTACATCAATACCTAAGAAATCGACTCTACCACTTAGGCGTTGCAAATTTCGGTGGAGCAAAGCATGTCAAGAAACATAAAAAACAATAACATCTTAAATTTCCAGTATGCAGTTGTGGAGAAAGGTGAAAGCAGTCAATGGAATTTATAGTTAATTTTCCATTCCTATTTTGAAATTTGGAGCTACTATATAGTCTTCTACGGATATTGCTAACGTCCTTGATAAAGCATTTGCTAATGTCTCAAGCTCCGATTCTTACAGCCCTTTGTTTATGGAGATTAAGAGTTGTGTTGAGCAAATACCAATTCGCTTCCACCATCGACAAAACTTATCGCACAACTGTGAATTTGGAATGTTTTAATTGAAGAAAGCATTACAGCAGGCTAATAAAAACAGGTCTGCACCTGACGAAATCAGTTATCTCATGCTTCAACATTCAATTCCAGACTCCCTGTTGAATTTACTTTTCTTGTTCAATAGGATCTGGACTGAAAATGAATTTCGATCTCTATGGCAAAGAGCAATAGGGATTACTAACCAAAAGGCTGGTGCCGAACTGGCAGCTGAATGGTTAGCTCTATTGCCTTCGGTTCAACAGTTCGTGTGTTCGAATCCTACCTGGGGCATGGATGCTTGTAGTGGTTCGGAATCCACTTTAAACCATAGGTCCTGGTCTAATTAGCCCTCATGTGCAAAAAATGACCTTTGAGTAACAAGCAAACAAAGAAACAAACAACAAACCTAAAGGCTGGTAAGGATCCTTCAGAGCCTTTGCATTATTGACCTGACGAGTTGCTTGTGTAAGACTCTCGAACGTATGGTCAATGCCCGTCTCGTACGTGTCTTAGAAAATAAAAATTATACTCATGTCAATCAGGGTGGCTTTCGTAAAGGATGATCCACTTTTGATAATATGACACACTTGTAAAACCCGAATCCGCAACACTTTTGTGCAGCGAAATCATTTGGTTTCCATTTTCTTCGATATAGAGAAAGCTTACGAATGTACATGGTGATACAGAATACTCTGTTCATTGTGCGATTTTAGTTTTCGGGGTCATCTTCCGATATTCCTGCAGAATATTTATTCTCCTGTGTTTTTAAAGTCGTATTGGAAATTATATATCCAATAGTTTTACACAATCTGAGGGTGTTCCTCGGGGCTCAATTTTAAATGTCACACTTTTTAGTCTCTTCATCAGCATTCTTAACATTCTTCATAAGCTTCCATCATCAGTTCATGGTACTTTGTTGCTGACCTGCAAATATGATTTCAGGAGTCTAATATACGATTAATTGACAGACAACTGCAAATAGCTGTTAAAAAAACTTGCTGCATGGTGTGCTGAGAATGGCCATATTTTATCACCAAACAAGAGTGAATGTGTCCACTTCTGTAGAAAGACAAGCCTGCATAATGATCCAATGATTTACATCAACAGCACTTCAATACAAGTAGTCAATGATATAAAATTCCTGGGTGTTATCTTTGACCGGAAATTAACCTTCAATCCGCGTGTTTTATATTTGCAGAAGAATTGTGAGCAATCGCTTAATATCCTCAAGGTGTTATCTAATACACCTTGATATGCAGATCACACATCACTCCTTCGAGTTTATCAGTCACTGATTTTATCCCGCATTGCCTACGGAAGTGTTGTTTATGGATCGGCTAGATCTTCCATTTTACGAAGATTGGACACAGTTCATCACTCTCTTTAATGATATTTTCGGGCACATTCCGCACATCCGCCGTCCAGAGTCTATATGCGGTTTGCCAACAATGCCTTTAGACATGAGATGAATGCAGCAGTCTATCAATTATTACATTAAGGTCATGTCAACCCTAAATCATCCTATGCATTCCATGTTCCTAACACTTCTCTTAAGCGACTATATGATGCTCGTTCAATGAGCATCCCACCTTTTCTCACAAGAGCCAAATTACATCTGAGGCTCACAGACCTATGTGATGTTCGGTTTGAGTCTATTGACCCTTTTGCTCATCCGCCTTGGTATGACCCAACAAATGCATTTATTAATACCTATGCTCAGCATAGAAAATTGGACACAAAACCTATTGTTTATCAACAGCTATTTTCGTCTCATCGCTGTCAGTATCAATCCTATGAACCTGCATTTACAGATAGTTCTAAAACAGCAGGGCATGTTGGCTGCGGAGTTTTTATTAATAATACAACTTTTAGTTACAGTCTATATTCATTCTGCTCTTTCTTTACTGCTGAAGCAAGTGCTTCAGCATGTAAATAGAGATGATTGTCATGAATTTTGTGTATATACTGACAGAATGAGTATTATTGAAGCCTTGAGAAACAATAGCGTCACCTGTCATCCTGTTGTGTCGAGAATTTTCAGAGCATTGGATTCCCTTGCTGGCAAGGAATACAAAATAATATTTTGTTGGATACCAGGTCACGTAGATCTTAACGAAAACGAGAGAGCGGATATAACTGCAAAGGCTGCCGCAGATCCAATTTTAACACTGGTGCCGCTTTCAGATGTGAGAAAGCGTATAAAAAGATTTATTTTTTTGTGAGAAAGGGTATAAAAAGATTTATTTGTTCTCTTTTGGAAGAATCATGGAACTTGCAGTTCGGAAACAATCTCTATACCATATTCAAAGCCCTCATCTCATTATCAGTTTTACTGTTACGAAATCCTGATGTAAGATTAAGTCGCCTTCGTATCGGACACACGTTTCACACACAGATATTTGATTTTAATTAAACTAAATCCATGGGTGTGGAGCGTGTGATGAACCATTTAATGTTTATTATATTTTACTTTATGTCATGACTTTAACCAACAACTTTTACACTTTTTTAAAACTGATTTAATAAGTTTATTTGATATAATAGGGGATCCACCCTATGGAAACCTGTTCGCTTTTTTAAGGGCAATAGGTTTCATATATTTTATATAATTTATATTTTTAAATTTTAAATTATATATTTATTTGATTTTTTTTTCCTTTTTGTATTCTATAATTAGGTTTTAAAATAATACATATACTGAATTTTGTTTTTTTAAATTTTGAATGTTGCTTGGGTTTTTGTAAAAAAAATTTCGAAAATCTTATTCTTGTCCCAGCATGTCCATTTTTGGACATTGCGCTATATCCAAAAATGGACATGCTGGGACAAGAATAAGACCAACCAGTCAATCCCCTGTGTTGCATTAGGTAGAAGAATATCCGCTAGTACAATGCAAAGGTGTCTTCTCTTTGCAGGTTTCTATGCAAGGCTGTGTCACTGGACGGCAGAGAAAAGATCTTGGGTAAGAGAACATTTTTTACACGATCCAGTAGACATGGATTGGCTTCTGTACTTTTTACGGACGAGTCTAGATTTACACGAGCGAGCAATTCAAATCGCGTGCTGATGTAGGCGGGAGGGGGGAGCACCAGATACCGTAAACGCAACACTGTGGAAAGACACAATTATCGTGTTGATGGCAGGAAACTCACTAGGTGATCACATGTTCCAGGGAAGTACTGCGACACAACGGGATGAGTCCGCTCAAATATCAGAGCAATTGGCGAAGATTTTTTTTCTGATAGTTGACAGCGCATGACCTCACCCAGCTGCAAATGTTTGAGGAATATCTCGTGGGTCTTCGTTTGTAACAAATGGAATGCCCATTTTGATCTCTTGACCTTAATCCCATATACTCTTAAAAAATCGAGTGGTTTTTTACCACCCGATGAACGACAGATATTTTGTAGTACTCCATAAAGATATAAAATGAATCCTTTTGTACTTAATTGGGGAGTGAAATTCTCTTTCTAACACTCTATCCTAAGTTTGAAGCGATTTTTACTCCCTTTTTGACGTACTTATGGCACAAAGCAAATGCTTTGTGCTCTGACTGGTTTATATTATCAGGTGATTCTCTGCTTTTGGTTTAGTTTCTCTGAAAATGGAGGGATTTAAAACTTCCTTTTGTAGAAGTTAACTATTCCGATTATTTAAATGAATAATTAGGTTATAAGGAGCGCAGAAACTTTAAAGTCTTTATTTCTTATAGTTAATTGAATAACTAAATTTAATCTTCATAGTTATGGCTTTCCTCCATTTTATAAATTTTCGTATTCGAAAGTTTGAATGAATAAAAGAATTCCTATTGAATTCATATTTAGTTTAATGTTTATAACATTTAAAATTTCTGATTAACTAAAAATGTTTAATAATATAAAAATGTTTGAAAATTTTATTTTTTATTTGAAATACTATTTTCTGACAAAATTTAATTTATTATAAATTAATAGCAAATTAGAAAGAATGCATATTTAAATTCTTTTACTTTCGAAACTGAGTAAATATGACAATGGAAAAATTTAGAAATTTCTCATTGGTTTAAATATCCAATGTATATTAAAGAAATATTATTTAATATAGTTTATTGTATTGAATTGAAGGTGCCATTAATATCAAATTCATTTTACTAATAAAAAAGAATAAATTTTCTCAAAAATGATTCGAAACTTTTTAATTTAAATATCAATACAAGAAAGTAAATATTAATCTACAAAATATATTTGAGAATATGTATTTTATTCTATTTATTAAAATTTGACAGACAATTTTTGATTTCATTGTTGCTACCTAGAAACAATAGTAGATAAAACAAAAAGGAATTAAATCTAGATCCTATTAATTTTTATAACATTTTAGAATTCTTAACTAAAAATTTTGTTCATAGAAATATAATTCATATTCGGAATTTACAGTTGTCCCCATCGAAGAAAACAAATTCGAACCATGTAATTATTATGAAGATGAGGAAATACAATGCAAGGAAGAAGTGACTGATCAAGTATATTCTGTACAGTGTATAATCAAAAGTTTTATTGACTGAGAAAATGTTAACCATTGTTATTACTACAAGTATTGATTTCATTTTCCTTATAAAATTTGTTTAAAAGTTTGAAATGATGTTCTAAGTTTTTCTAAGAATGTCGTAACTAATTTAAATGACATGAAAATTCCATTCAGTATTTTCGATTAAAATATCTTATTTAAGTTTTTTGGTTTTGAAAATTGATTTTAAAATAATGGAAGGTAATTCATTAAATTATACATTAATTTATATAAATATTACTTGGTAATTAGCTTAAAATTTTTTATAATAGTTTCAAATAAAGTTATGTTTATTTTTACTTCGAAAGCTAAAATCTAATTAAGTTTATAATACATTTAAAATTTTCAAAATGTATATAATTTGAATTCAATATTTTAAAAAAGTAAATATCCAAGTGTTTTTAATTCACTTGAACATATGATTAATTCTTGCATGTACAATATTATTAAGTAAAGCATTTCTACCACAAAGACGTTCATAGAGTGGGCCACATTCATACATCATCACAGAAGAAAGGAAAGAGAAACACAGAGTGAACGGAGAAAGTAACATCCTTGCCCGAACAGAGATTCGAACCCGAGACCCACAGCTCAAAAGTCATAAGCGCTAACCACTCAGCCATCGGATGGCAGTCAGCAAACATGTATATATCTATGCATTTTTTCCTTTTAGATAAAAGGTTTATTACAATTTGAAATTTTTTAGGAAATTCATAGAGAAAAAATGTTTAAAATAAAACAACAATTTGTGTGATGATTAATCGCGCATTTATTACAGAACTTATTTCTCAAAGTATCCAAAATTGAGTGCTTTCAACGAAGCATTTAGAGGTATAAAACCAGCATATTTGAGAAGGAATTTTAAAATATTTATGGAAGTACTAAATTTTATATCAACATTACTCTTTCTAACAATGCCACAAGGATTTAAGCACACCAAAATTTAAATTCCTTACGTTATTTGTATACCCGGATTTTTAATGATAGAACATGAAACACGCTGTGCATGCATTTAAAAATTTTCTAATTGCATGTGAATAATATGTTTTAAATTAATTTAATGCCTGAAAAATTCAATTGAAATTTTACAAGGAAAGGTTTTTTTTTATAAGAATGAAAGGAAGATTATTGTTATCATATTTACTTAATGATTGTTTCTACATTGGTTTCCAAAAGAAAGTAATTAAAATCTATATTTTACAAAATATGTAGTAATGCTTATGATTGCATTGCAGTTTTCTATCTTGTATTTTTAAAAATCATTGTATTTTATTATTAATATATAAGATGCAAAAACATTGCTTAACAATTATTTTGCTTAATGATTGTTTCTACATTGGTTTCCAAAAGAAAGTAATTAAAATCTATCTTTTACAAAATATGTAGTAATGCTTATGATTGTATTGCAGTTTTCTATCTTGTATTTTTAAAAATCATTGTATTTTATTATTAATATATGTGATGCAAAAACATTGCTTAACAATTATTTTGTTGAAATTTGTAAAAAAATAATTCCTTAAGTTTCACTTGCTTTTCAGTTACAGTTGATTGACTTTTTCTTATCAAAAATGTTTTAACATTAGATATAAATTTATATATGCTATGTCATTTTTTAAATTATTATAAGGGCTATTTCATAACAAAGAAAACATCTAAAAGTATTTTTTTTATTTGTTTCATTTTATATCAATAATTAATCATTTTTGCCACATTCTTATAAAATTTTTCAAAAACTTTTTTTCCTATGTCAGTCAATGGCATTTATCTGCCATAAGACTTCTGGCGGCCCAATAAAATTCAGCCTTAGTAAAGTTTTCAGAGTCAAAAGTAATAAAAGCAAGTGCAGAGCAAGTTCTCAAATGATCAAAGTCCATAGTTTCACCCGACAAACAAAGGGGGCGGGTACCATCAGCAACTACACCGATACGGTGTTGATGTTTACACAAAAAGTCATGTCCAGTTAAAAGTCGAAAATTTGCAGTAAAAACTGCACGAGGCAAATCCATCGGGATAGGCGACTAATTTTTCAAAAACTACTAGGTAACCATTAATTTACTAACTTCAATTACTGAGTTTGAAAAATTAATAAATCAGAATGCCATATTTTAGTCAAATTACTCTCGCTTTAAACATGTAAAATTTAATACAAATAATTCTTCTTCAAAGTGTCCGTTACTGAAATTGGTCTCTGCTTCCAATTTCAGTAACGGACACTTTGATTGACAAATTAGATGCCGTTAATGAATTCAAGCTAATTTTAATATAGGATTTGCACATCCTACATTAAAACTTATTATATTTCTGTGACATTTATTACATGAAATTGTAACTAGCCTTTTTTGCAGCGAGATTGCTTTTTTATGTTGTAAAATCACTTATGTGTTTTTTGTGTAAACTTATATTTTGCACACGTGTCCTTCAAAGTCATTGTTTGTATATTCATTCATTTGAAAATTCAGTTCAAAATTCAAGCTGTTCCTTATATTTTGGAGACCACGAATAACATTATCAAACCTGCTGATTTTATTATTACTAGGACCAATTTTAGGAGATGAAATAATTTAAGGTCGTTCTGTATGCTGTTTGTTAGGGGGTACGCTGTCGTGGGTGAAAGTTAGTGAGTTTGAATCCCGACTCAACTGGACATCCAGCATGGTGGCCAGAGTACGTTAAATATGTCACAATCGTAATGACCTCTCTGTAAAATGATACCTTTGAGGGTAGCAGGTCATGTCTGGGGAACTTGTACTCGATCACTCTTTTGAATGTAGTAGATTCACCCACTTTCAGGGTCCAAGATGCCAGATGCCCCAGATGGTGATTTGTTTCGTTGAAAGAGTGAAAAAGTATCCTATCAGCCTGATATTAGAATAATAAGTTTATATTCGATATTTAAATCCATCATCATATAGAATAGTGTTTTGATCCTCGAAATATCCAGCCATCTGTCCAAAATCCTAAGTGGCAACCGATATTGAAATGCAGCATCCACATTATAATAATCATAGTCAACTAATTTAGAAAACATGATGAAAATTATAACTAAGTAGCAACCGAATCGAATTCAGTAAATCCTGTAGTACACAAGCCCCTGAGTACTAAACTGATTATTTAAACACAGATTATAATAAACTAATTACTTTTCTCTTCATGATTTATTTGAAAATGAAAAAATTGGGTCAATGGTCAGCGAGAACTTACTGCAATATTTTACCAGTAAATCCAGTCGAGAAACGCTGACATAGAAGAGCATCTATATATGACAAATTTCTGTATTCATATAACTAAAATTTTTCTACTTTCAATTTTAGAATATTTTTCTGTTTTAATTTAACTTGCTGGTTGGATTCGTGTATTTAGTTTATCAATGTTGTGTGTGTGTATATATATATATATATATATATATATATATATATATATATATATATATATATATATATACATAAATGTGGGTATAGTATAAAATTCTAATTTTAGAGATGACGTTTTTTCTTGTTTATTTTTAAATAAATGTATCTCAAGGAATTAAATATGTAACTTCAGTTTTTTCTTTTATCCTTAAAACGCTTTTATTTTTACAATTCAAATAATATTAAAAAAATATCCATACATTATATTAAATAAAATTTACTCTTCTTTTCTTGATATATGAATCAAAATGCATAAAAAGGAAATGCAAAATTAATTGCGGCATTTATATAATTTTATTCAGCATATTATTTACGAGAGCTTTTGAGATCTGCAAAGATAGAAAGCAAAAAATAAAGAACTGAGCGTTTCGTGGAAATGAATATTAAATCTAATCTGTGTGTAAATATTTTAATTCAAAAGTGTAAATATATTAAATCTTAAAAAAAATGTTGTTGAGATTGTTTTTAATTAAGTGAAAATATTTTTACCTTACAGTTTAATATAATTCAATTCAATATTATAATTAGGAATGCAATGGTTGAATTTTAATGGAGATTTATTTATAAATTTACACAAGAGGCACTCTTTATAAGCACAAAAAGTTTTGCTTCGTATCATATGTTAGTTTTCTTATGTAGCACAAAAAGTTATTCTTTCTTCAATTCGGCAGAAATTGAACAAAACTATTTCAACTCCTAAATTATCCAAGATCACGTTTTCTTAGAAACAATCTTTTCTACAAAAAATTTGGGATATACTCCTTAATCTACAGATAAATTGTCCTCATTAAAATTAATTTCTTAAAAAATACGATGGCCCTCAAGTGGAAAAACAGAAAGAAAATTGAAATTTTGATGCTTGAAAAATCCAGTACCACAATTGACGGATTTTTACAGGAGTACCTCAAAAATCAACCAATCAAAATGATTATGTATATCAACCTTCCATTGCACAACAGTGATTGCAATCGCGAACTTTCCTTGCTGCAAGATTAGATGAAATTGTTGTTAAGTGCTTTTGAAGAAACATTAACTTCGGAAAGAACTATTTACAGACCATCAACACAGGGAAGAAACCTTCTAAGCACGTAACGCATGCGATAAATGTATTTGCAGAAAACAGAATAATGACAAAAATATCTGCAGCTGTTTGACGGATTGAATCCGCAACCCTTCGTTCAGCGGGGAGGTGTGTCCTGACACAAAAAGAGCTTCTTTTCGGGAGTCTTTCTAGATTTGTATCAATGTTTCATAAGAATGGTGAATAATTTTGAAGAATGAAATTGATTTGTGCTGGCATAAGTATGCTTATATCAGAAGCTTACTAATTATTAATTAAATCCCGATTTTTTATATCCACTCTATAAATTAAGTGGTTAGAACTCGAACTTCAATTCAATAGTTTGTAGAATCGATACCCACTTCTATCTTGAAAGTTTGCAGTCGTTCGGAGAACAATTTAAAGTAAGTTTCTGTCGAATCAGCCCACGTGGGCAAAAGTTGAAAATCAAATGATAAACCAAAGTGGGCTTCATCTAAAAATGGTGTGTAACACATATTTTCTGCTTTTAAGTGCAATTCAGAAGATGAATTTCGTTGTAGTGAGGTAAATAAGTTCTTGTACAAATAAGTTTTACACAAGATTTCATGGCGTCCTAAAAACATCTCATTAAGATAACTTTCTTTAATTCAGCTTCATTATCCATAACATTTCATTTTCTATGTGTGCAAAAGCCATTTCTTTGACTTTAAAAGGAAAATTAAGATTTCGAGCTAATAACCTAAATAATGGATGGCTGGCAGACATAATGGACTTCAAAACAATCAGCTCGAAGGAATAACAATGCAGTGATTGGGAATAGTCTTTGCATTCCACTGAAATTGTCGGAACTAGTCAAGCGGCAATTTCAGACATTTTAAAAAAGCGTTCAGCCATTCAGCGCCAAGAGGCCCGGATTACTTTGTAGGTCTACTGGGTTTAACAATGAATAAACATGACTGAAAGAAAGTCTACTAATTGATATTTCTTTGTTTGTCTAAATGCATTGTTCAATTTGTACCACAAAAATGTTATCACCATGAGATAGAATTCCTTTTAATGGGATGCAAAAGATAACATTATTTTATGAATTTTTCTAGACACTTCCAGTTTAGGAGTCTAGAGTTTTAAATATACAAAGCTTAACACACTATTTTAAATTGAAAAGTGACAGTTTTTATTTGAATTTACACTGTTAAAAATATCTAGTGGATTTCACTCAGAAGGAGTGAAATTTCACTCCTTGGTTTTCACAAAACTAAACCAATCTTTAAGATAGAAGTTCACTCTTTTGAAAGATGCGGGTAAATCACTCCTTTTAAGGAGAGAAACAACAAATCGCTTAAAGGGGTATATTAGATAGAAAAAAGAGTGAATTTCAATCTTTTATAGAAGTACTGCTGGTTTTTTTTATATTGACAATTTAGTGCAGAAATTAGGTTTTGAATTCTTTATTTTAAGGATTTATGTTTTTTTTTTCTTTTTTGATCATTACAGTATAAAGATATATGATTTCTTTGCTCAATAATATAACAGTACAATTGAATATGACATTTTAATTGATTTGGATAATTACAGTGGTCTTTAAATTACATACATTATCACAAGCAAATTGTTCAGCCATTTATTACATTATTTATATCGATTTAGTTTATGTATGAGTGTAGCACTCTCAAGAAAAAATCGTCATACTAGTTATTTTTCAGTTAAGTTTACTATGGGCCCATTAAGTACAAAATTAACTTTAACAAACATTATCAGTAGAACAAATTGTACACAATTCAAACAATACATCAATATTTTATAATAGAAAATATAATTTAAGTTCTTTTGAAAAAATTATTTATTTGTAGTATAGCAAATATTTATTTTTGTATTTGTAGTATAGCAAATATTTGTTTTTGTATTTGTAGTATAGCAAATATTTATTTTTGTATTTGTAGTATAGCAAATATTTATTTTATGAATGGAAAATGAATTTGCTATACAAGAAACGTCAAGAAATTATTTTCAAAATGAGCTTACTGTTCTATATTAATATTATTCTTTTTGCATAAAATCATTAATTTAAAGATATTAAATTTATGATTGATACTTACATTTTTCATCCCTGTTAATATTAGAATTTCACAAGAATTTATATAAAATTGACATTTCTTGCATATTTAATATTTCAATATTTTTACATAGTTTAATATTTATCATTCTGATAAAGATTTTTCTATTTTTTTAGAACTTTAATAGTTCATTAATATTTTCTTCATTATTAGTAAATTAATAAATCCAATTATTTTTATTCTCTTAATTGCAATTTCATAAAAAATATTTTAAAATAATTATTTCTAGCAATTTAAAATAAATTGTAAATAAAAATTTCTGTTATTTGATAAGCTGTTCAACATTTAATGAGTAGGTTTTAAAATGTCATTTTTTGGACACAAACAATTTTTGAATGTTTAAATAATTCATATTTTGTGGTAATATATTTAGGCGTCACCTTAACATGTTTTATAAAATCTTTGACAATGTAAACATGAAATTTTATTCAATATTTTACACAGTAAGTAAACAAGCAAGTATATGGGGGAAATTTTAATGAAAACAATAATATATTGGACAATGATTTTGTGCTATTTATTTGAAATATATACAATATTTCAAATACATAGCACAAAATCATTTTTTAAATATTTTTAATTTTCTGTTCTTTTTTGTATTATTACATTTCTTTTTTATCAGATCATAATTAAATTTCTTACAGTAATCTCCTAGTACTCTGATTTTTACATTGCTTAAGCTGTTTTTCCAATACTTGTGACAGTAGTTTAACAATTACGCAGTAATTAATTTTTATAATTTTTAGTGATTCATTGATAGAAAACTTCAATCCCCCTGTTTTCATACTTTGAATTAAAATATTACTACCATACCTTAATTCATCCTATTCTTTAATGAGGGAACTGTAACATGTTTCACAATTAATTTTTTTTAACACGCATGGGTGCAATATATAGGTTAGGATTTGGACAGATGATTTATGCTTTCTAAATCATTATTACATATAACTATTTTTAAATAATTTATTATTTCATTGCTATCTAATATAAAAGTATTGTGAATTTCATCATTAAAGTTTTCTACAAAGATAGTTTCCATATGTATGAGATTTTACTGTCACGGAAATTAAGCTTAGAACTCTTTTTTATTTATTTTCTGTTTCGTAAATCTGGGTAAGCGATGCATTAAATTGAGATCCAGCTAAATGCCTGTAAAGTCCAAATCGTTCTTCTAAAGAATCGGTTTGCAACTTTCCACTCAATAGGAAATTCATATTTAATTTTTTTGCACATTGATTAACAATTTTAATGATAGCATTAGTGGTGTAAGTCAATGTGCTAGATGAAGCTTAATTTTCCTGTATCTTAAGAAAAATGTTTCCATTTCTTGAACCACAAAGAAATATTTTGTAAAAATATTAATCTAACATACCATGGTAAATTAGTATGTAAATGGCGGTTGATACTCATTTGTGCAATTCCCTGATATAATGTTCTCACATTTACAATATCCCACCAAATTGAGATCAGTTTGAGAAATGTTGCTGTTCCTTCATAATTTAATAAATCATAACTGGGACCTGCAACTTTTAGTCCTCCTGAACAATGTATATTAAAAATTTGCAAAACTAATTTCACATTCTGTCGTTCCAAATTTGAAGTACAAAGATTTTGTTGTTAGTCTGTGTCAATACCCGACTATATTTGTAGATTCAATTTTATGTAATTTTCTTAGAGCAGTGAATCCTAACCGGGGTTCGCGAAAATAATATTGTAATAGCAGAGTTTTTTAAAACGCCATTAAAATTAAAAAATAAACACACACATTCAAAAATGAAAGAACACACCCACTATAAAACAGATTTCAATATTTTCATTTCTTTTTTCCTTATATGTTTTACAAAATGACTTCATCAATATCAAATTATATCAGCAATTTTATACTCTCATTCAAATAATCATATGCTATTCTCTTTTTATTACAAACATTTATTTATATTGAAATCATTTTATCTATGTGATTAGTATCACGATCTGCTTCATATTTAAAACCATTGCAGCAGTCTATATAATATATTTTTTACATTACAATTGGATTTAAATATCAAATTAAGACAGTTTACTACAGATTTCAGAATTAGATACTTGTTCACAACTGTGAACTGGGAGTGTAGTGTTGTATTAACCGACCTTCATACCTAGGCTTAGCACTTGTAAAGCTTGAGTGAAAGTGATACTGTGACTGTCAAGTTCTCGTGTCAATGATTTCATAATTATTAACTTAATTATTATTATATCTTATTTTTATTATGGATCGATGGTTAAAAACGGGTCGTTCGGAAATGGGGCATGATAATCGAGATGTTAGTAGTGAAAGCTCACATTCCGTTTCACCATACGAAAATCAAAGAAAATAATGGTAGAAAAGGGAAAATATGACAGTGACTGTCTACAATTGGGCTTTCATTTTACTGGGGATGAGTGGGAACCTAAGCCGCTTTGTGCTATTTGTAACGAAGTTCTTGCCAACAGTAGCTTAAAACCATCACTCCTTCGTAGGCATATTGAAACAAAACATCCGACACACAAAGGTAAACCTCTTGAATATTTCAAAAGAAAATTAGCAGAAATTACAAAATGTAGCCTTTCTTCTTTCTTGACTTCAAACGAAGGTAGTAAAATGGCCCATGAAGCATCATTGCGAGTAAGTTATAGAATTGCAAGATCTGAACAAACGCATACAATAGCAGAAAATTTAATTGGAGTATGTGCGAAAGATATCGCTAAATGTATGCTTGGGGATAAGGCAAGAAATAAAATTGAAGCTAGTTCACTTATCAAACAACACGGTGTCGCGTAGAATTAATGATTTGGTTAATTATGTGGAGAACGAACTTCTAAAAAGAATAAAATTGAATTATATTTTGCTATTCAACTTGACGAATCGACGGATATAGCAAATACTGCAGTTTTGCTTGTCAACGTCAGATATCTTTTTACGAATATTGTTCAAGATGTACTATTTGCAAAACCTTTGAAGACCTACACAACTTACGAAGAGATTTTTGATATGATCAATGGTTGTTTTGAAAAAAAAAAAAGCTGGGCTTATTGTGTGTGTGTACACATCGTGCAAAATCAACGGCAGGAAAATTTTCTGGTTTTGTGGCAAGGGTGAAAAGATCATGCAGAAAATTCATTGTACTCATTGTTGTATTCATAGACAAGCTTTAGTATGGAAGCGCATTCCTTTCAGAGTTACCTACTGCTTTAAGTGATGCTGCGAAAATTGTGAACTTTATGAAATCGCGTACTACAAATTATGTCTATTCTGTACGCTTTGTGAAGATTTTGGAAGTTTCCGTTTCTTCATTACTTCACACACAAGTTAGATGATTTTCCCGGGGTAAAGTTTTGACGCTTTGTTTGAATTGAAGTGTGAAATTCAAGCATTTTTTATTGATCATCCGTTTCATTTGTCTTTTTGTAAATCCGATATTCTTTGGCTGCAAAAGCTTGCGTATTTAGCTGACATTTTATGTAAACTGAATGAATTAAGTATGTCTTTGCAAGATGTTGATGTCACCATTTTCAGGGTACATGATAGAATTGAGGCTATGTTGAAAAAGATCAATTTTTGGATTCAATGCCGGCAAATGAGTGAGTATGGATGTTTCAATTCTGTCAGCACGTTTTTTTTATTTATTATTATTATTATTGTTATTATCAGAAAATTCAACTAACGAAAACATTAAAAGGATTATATGTGAGCATCTAAACTATTTTCGATTAACTTTTGATGACTATTTTGCCAACAGATGCAATATATCCATCTTAAACAACTGTATACGTAACCCATTTGAATGAGATATAAGTTCAGAAACCTCTCTAAATATACTGGAAAAAGAAAAACTAGATTTTTCTTGTGACTTTTCTCTAGAAACAATTTTGAAAGATCAATCTTTAATTGACTTCTGGCTTTGTATACAAAACAAATATCCTAGTCTGTCAAAAAAATAAATAAATAAATAAAAATAAAAAATTGAAGTTCTATTACCATTTTGCATAACATATCTATTCTAGAAAGGATTTTCAGCATATACTGATCCAAAATATAAATTCAGAAACAAGTTAATTGCAGAAAAGGATTTAAGATTGAAATTGCCAGATATTGAGTCTAATTTTGAATTGCTTTGTTCTATCAAACATCTACAAATATCCCATTAAGAATCCATTTATTTGAATGCTTCACGATTAATATAATCTTTTATTCTGAGATATGAAAATAATATATTCTATAAAATTTAATGTTTATTCACTTGTCATTAATGGCTACATAGGGAGTTCGTCAATTTTTTTCAGACATTTCCTTTGGTACACGCAGAGAAAAGGTTGAGAAACACCGTCTTAGAGTATTGAAAGAAGCAGCATTTAATTTTTCTTCAGAAACTGAGTTACAAAAATTAGGAAAATAAAAGGCTTTAACTGAATTTTTTTGGTTAAGCCAATTATTTCTAATATTTTAAAATAAAAATGTATGGTTTCAATAATGAAAAATAATGGCCTATTATTATCAACGGAATGATTATGATTAAGTTTTGGTTTGGGGGATTTGAAAACCAGAACATTGCCTTTGTATTAATGGTATTATCACTACTAACACACATTATTTTAAAGCCTAGATTTTATAGTTCAACTATTTTTTATTATGAATGCATGCAACAAATCTCCATAAATAGTCTTTACAGAATATATATACACCACATTTTTAAACATTGATTGAATGTTTTGAAGCATAAAGAAATAATTTGCATCAAAACCAATCACATTACCATCTTTAAACTCTACATCAGCTTTCAAATGAATTTTCTCCATCATTAAAAACTATTGTCTTATCACTTTCATTTAAATGTATATATTTATCCTTAATGCAAGACAAAAAAAAAATTAAAAAAAAAATAGAAGTTTGCTCATTTAAGAGATTTGCTGCATAGTTGATAAATAAACGTTATAATTAAGCTTGATGAGACTGTATAATATAAGATATATTACGTAAAAATTTATGAGAATGAGGCGATATGGAATACAGCAAAGCACAAAGGATTAAAAAGTAATGGGAAAATATACAATGGTGCTTCGAACTGTGTAATAATGAAATTTGTTCCTTGATAAAATTCAGTAAATTTTTGTCATCCATATAGGCATTTTTTAACTCATCAATGATATGTATAAGTAAATTATCTTTTCTTTTATCATCAACAATAGCTTATTCCATAGATTTTAAAATATCAAGTATAACATTAATTTTGTTGGTAGTCATTGGAAAAGTATAATTATCTAATTTGTCAAGTTTAACACTTTTAATTGCACTTATCATAGATAAACATTTGTCAATGGTGACATTTACTTTTAATACTGAACATGAAGCAGATGTTGCAAATAAGAACATAATAAAATTATCATTTTTTATTATATTCCAGTTAGAATCAATGACAACATTTTCTAGGCAGTTCCTTAGTTCATCAAAAGATTTGAAATACACACAAAATTTCTTTTCATACAACTCTTTGGTCTTTTTTGAATAGCAGCAGATATATTTTTATTTTCCAGCCTCAATTTTTTAAAATATGGCTCATTATGGATTTTTACTGTAGAAAGATAAGCAGGGAAATTCAAAAACGTGGATGTAACACCATGAAATTTTAATTTGGGATGAGGTAAAGGAACATCAATTGTTTTAACTCGGATTTTCCATCATATATCTTTGAATGCCTCTGAATGTCCATTTCCATGAAATGAACTTCACAAATTTATGGCACAAAAAATAAATATCCAAAATTTGTCATATTACTCATTTAAAAGAGAATTTAATACGGTATTTCAATTAGAAGATAAAATATTGTTTAACAAATTATTTTGTATTTAAATATTTGGAAAAATCATTAAATTTAAATTAAGTTAATAAAATTCTTTAGTTTATTAAATTTTTATTTAAGTGTATTCAGTTTCAAGATGTAAAATGTATTTTCTTGAATAATATCATAAATATTTACTAGTTGAATAAATGCATGTTGCGAAATTGTAATTCAAAGGGAAATCAAATAAAAAATTATAACAATTCTACTACTTATACTTTTACAGATTATATTGCTTATAGGATAAAAAACTTGCTCAGCTATTTCTTATAAACTGATGAAAGATGAATATTTTCACTTATGTAGTAATTAACTATTTAAAATAAAATAGGAATATTTATATAAATAAAACCATTTGACACGAAGCTGTAATACATTAAGTTAATTTAAAAAATAAGACCACAAATATTAAATTGTGTAGCTATTAAACAGACCATAAGGATATCAAATCATTCAGATATCTGCAGTAAAAATATTAATTTCAATTTTTATTTTAAAATGTAATTTATTTTCATAATCTAATGAATAATACGACTTTGATATTAAAAACACAATTGAAACTGCAAAAATCTAACGTTACTACATGGTAAATAAGCATGTTTTTAAATGTTTTGTTTGTACATATGACATTTTTTTAAAACAAGTTTTACTTTTAAAACACTTCGATATATTAAAGTTATACACGAAAAATTAGTTTTCAATATTAAAAAATTATTATATTATTATTAATATTTAATGTAAGCAAAAAGTAACTCTGGAATTTTTAGTAACATTTATTATTTCTTGAGGAGTGACTAAGCCATTTGTTTTCTTCTCTTTAGGAAATCGTAAACCACTTCACATTTTTTCAGTTTTGTTGTAATTAGCACGGCAATTAACCGCGGAACATCTGTAGGGCATGATAACAGTAATACCATTTGAAACTAAAAGAAATATATTACAGACATGAAGCAACAGCACAAAGAGAATTGAATTGGGTTTAACAACTCCAGAGCATGAGACATACCGAAGGGAAGAGAGTGGCCCTCACTGTAGGAGCTGTTGCCAGAACCCTGGTTCTAGGGAACAGATATGGGGTACTGTAAACCTTGGCCCCGTGTGTTTGTTGCGCCACTGAGTTTATTAATTATATTATTTCAGTATATTGAATATACAGATTGTAATTCATTTAATCTGTAAAATCTGTTATGAATGTTGATTATAATTTCCGGAAAAGAACTCATCTTTCAATGGAATCAATTTAAACTATGTACATAACATATTTTCAAAATTATCCACGCTTCAAAAAAGAAAGTATATGGAATTTCCCTCTTTTAAAATACTTATCTATTAGCAAGTTAAGTTTATTTTTAAAAATCGTAATTTTTTCCCCTAAATATAACAATCAAACTTCCTTTGGAAGCTATGCAAAAACTAATGGGCTGGTACAGCCGCAGTTCTTCCATAAAAGACGTATTTTAAGAAATAAACCGATCATCAAATTAAAATTAATATCTTGTATTAAGCAAATGGTTAAAAAGATTATCCTCCTTTAAGTATATAGATGCATATATAACTAAACATTGTAATTATGAATTAAATATTTTTTTCATTCTTTCAAATAAATTTGTTTTATGCAATGTAATCTGCAAAACCGAATACGTCACCACTAAATGTTTTCCTAATTCCTCCTTAAAGCCCTGCTAGACCTCCGTTGGGGAAAATCGAATCCTATGTTAATCCTATAGATAAGATTTTAATGTTTCACAAGTGCTATTTTCATGATAGAAACATGCGGTCTTTTGCAAATTACAAAAAACAGAGCTACTGTCACTTCGACGTCCATTTTTAGCGTTTAAATTTTTTTTCAAATATTTTTAAAATGTCAAATTATCTCCATCCGAGTAAATTTTAACAAAATTCTAATTTCATTGAGGTTGTACAAAATTTGGTTTAAAGATATTTAATTTTTTTTCTCCGTACAGTTGTTAAATGAAAATTTTTCTTTTTTTAAAGCTAAACATATTTTTGATTGCATTAATATTTTGATACGAATTTTGATTACAAATCAAACTCATTCTTATTTCAGAAAATCCACCTCTGTACACAACGCCACCTATGAAACTGGAAAATTTTTAAAGCCAAACTTGGCTGAGTTTCTTAATTCATTACGGTAACCTAAAGCAGGAGGAATTTCTGAGAAAAACTTCTCCCCATATGATTCCCGCTGTTTTACCCTGTGGTTGGCAAACATATCCAAATCGAGCAAGACGAATTAGCTTTTCTCCCTCATGAAATAGAAAAGACATCTGTAAATAATGCATGTTAGATTTCTGTTTATTAGCGTTGGAAAAGTAGCTATGATATGTACTTTTAAATCAACTTTGATTATTTTTATTTAAGTAAATTTTCAAAATGAAATATTATAAACTGTTTTGTGTTACCTTGTTCAATTATATTATTTACTACGATTTTGAAATAAGACTAACTGCGTATTAAAAAATTTAAACTACTTTATGTGTGAAGATGTAAAAAAATGCATTTTACAATAGACACACACGCATACATATATGTGTGTGTATATGTATACATATATGTATATATATATATATATATATATATATATATATATATATATATATTTCTTATCAAATAAAATATCTAATAATAAGAACGATAAGTTTATTACAATAATAATGAGACAAATATTTTAATTTGATTTTTAATCATTTTCCAAAATTATTGAGTTTTTACCTTTAAAAACACTTTGACATTTAATTTTATTTTCAACTTATTTCATGAAAAAAAATTAATTATAAGATATGATTACTAAGCATACGATACCAGCATATTGCGTCTGATAAGAAATTAAAAAAGGACGTTAAATTTGAAAAATTATATATATCTTTGAAAAAAAATTGGGTTTGTAGTATAACTTCAGCGGAAAAACATAAAAGCATTTCAATAACCAAACGAACGATAACAATACATTACAACACACTACAATACAGATGACATCAATGTTCTTAGGGGAAAAATTTTATGCTCACGAAATTTATTTAAGAAGAATATTGTCCTGCGCAACGCAAATGACATTATTTTTGACAAAAAAGGAATAAAAGTAATAAAATATCAATAGAATGAATAAATATCCTGTAGCACTTAAGGCGATATAAAATATGTAACTGAAGTTACAGTATTGATGTTCGAGTAGAAATGCTTGAGAGTGAAAATCAGGAAGTAGATTGAGAATCAATTAGATATGCTCAAAGTGACTAGTCTAGAAATAGTGTGATTGAACGACTTTCTTTCTCTGTATGGCTACAACAATAATTAAATCATCAATCACCTTGTTGTCCCTAAGCTGGGATACGCAGTACAATACCGTCGAAACAGCTTTCTAATGCAGCCATTCCAAACTATTCAACCGCAAGATTCTGTTGAACATATTATTCACTTTGACGCATTTCTCAATTGATGTTGAATGCTGTTTTCCGAAAATTCAAAATTCTCGTAAATTCATTTCAACACTTTTACAATTTTAAATGTATTTGGATAATTTTCTCATTAATTAAACTCTGTAAATTTAGTCTATTTTAAACATGAAAAAAAATGATTACAGTACGAAAAAAAAACTTCATCTTTCCACTACAAGGAAATCGATGAAAAATTGAATGAAATATATAAGTCAGTTTCAGCATAAATCAGGGTATTTAATCAGGTAATATTTTAATAATCAGGAAAGATGTGGTAGCCAGTGCCAATCATTGGCGCAATGAGATGCTAACCTTTGATCAAAAAATAGTTAATTTAAAAACAGATATAATAAATATCCCAAATCATGTGTTTGGAAATCATGAAACATGCAAAAAATATTTTTGTAAGGAAAATGGTAAAAAAAGTGATCTTCAGTCCCTTAAAAGCGATGGTATTTTATATGAAATATTAGAATTTTTAGAGTCCTTAGCCCTGCATGCTAAAAGTCTATTGTATAACGCTAATACTAACATTGTAGAACAATTTAATTCAATTGTTGCCAAGTTGATGTTAACGGGTGGGAAGAGAGTGAACTATTGTCAAAAGAATTCCTACCGAACAAGATGCTATGCTTCAGTTCTTTCCCACAATACTAAAAAAAATATATTGAAATGCACAAAGCACTTAACGAAAATAGCCCAGGTAAACACTGCAAGCAGTTTGAAAATAAAAGAACAAATAAATTAAATAAAGCAAAAAATAAGTCAAAGCCTAGGGAATTAGCAAATATTTTTTCAGTTCCCGACAAAATTTATGACCCAGCTGCTGAAAAGCCAGATTTATCATCTAATGAATACGAAGAAAAAAAAAATTAAATTATTGACTAATTTAGCTGGTTAAATCACTTAGACAGTTATGATTCATGGTAGATCATAAATAAGTCCTAATTGATTTTATTTTGCTGAATAAATGTTGACCGCTTGCAACTGATGCAGAAATAGTAAAAAGTATTTGAATGGCAACCTCTTCTTCTCTCTATCTTCCCTGTATGAGTTAAGGCATGTTGGAAGTTCTAATAAAGTTTTAGGTTTAAATTATTTTATACTGCTGAGTAACATCTTTCAGTCCCACATTTCTCTACAGACTTCTGTTCCACAGAAACCTGTATGAAAAAATTCACCCAAAAATTTTACATTTGTTAAGCACGATGACTTAGCGCTCCCAAGACACAGGACCAGGTTCAATTCTCAGTCTAAGTTAACTCAGTCTTTCATCATTTCAGTAGGTCGATTAACTGAGTACCGATCATGCTTGGGAACTAAACACCGGGGATTTTGCTTTGCGTTGATCACTTAACCGGGACCCCAAGGCCCTGGGTTACTAACAGATGTAAACATTGTACACTCTTAAAAAAATCGAGTGGTTTTTCACCACTCGATGAGCGACGGATATTTTGTACTCCGTAAAGATATCAGATGAGTACTTAATTGGGTAGAGAAGTTCTCTTTCAATCACTCTATCCTCGATTCAAAGCAATATTCACATTTATTATTATTTATTTAATTTTTTTTACATGTTTATGGCACAAAGCAAATGTGGGGTGATCTGATTGGTTTAAATCATCACATCGGTTTAGTTTCGCTAAAAATGGAGGAATTTAGCACTCCATTTTGTAAAAGCGATCTATTAGAATATTTAAAGTATATAATTGGACAAAAATGAGTGAAGAAACATTACGGTAAGTTTTTACTTCTTATAATTAATTGAATGAATATAAATCAAATCTTCATAGTTGTGATTTTTCACCATTGTATAAACTTTGGTATTCGAAAGTATGACTGAATGAATTCTATTGAATTCATATTCATGTAATATTTGAAATTTCTGATTAATTGATAATATTTATTAACGCTGTTTGGAAATTTTATTTTAATGACTATTATGTTGATATAAATATCCACAATGTATATTATAGAAATATTATATTTAATACAGTGTATTGTGCTGAATTGAAAGTGAAATTAATATCAAATACGAAATTTTACCTATAAATAAGAATAAATTTTTTCACAAAGAAATTAGAAGCTTTTTAGTTAAAATGTTAATACAATATGAAGAAAATAATAATCTGCAGAATATTACTTGACAGTATGTATTTTATTTATTAAAATTTTACAGACAATATGTCTCTTTTTATTAAAATTTCACTGACAATATATATGTCTTTTATTTATTAAAATTTTACTGACAGTTTTTGATTTGATTGTTACTGAGTAAAAGCATTCGTAGATAAAACGAAAAGGAATTCTATGTATCAAAATCTATTAATTCGTATATTTTAGAATTTACAGCTAAGCACTTTGTCGACGGAAATATAATTTATATTCGTTATTTTATGGTTGTCCCTGTTATCATCGAAGAAAAAAATAAAAAAACAAAATTAGCAAAAGGAAATATGAAACATGTAGTTATTTTGAAGATGATGAAATGCAATATAAAGAAGAAATGGCTGATCAGGTTTGATCAGGTATATTGTGTATAATATGTTATCAAAATAAGTTTTATGGAGACTGAGAAAATGTTAACTACTGTTATTATTAAAACTATTAATTTCATTGTGCTAGTAAAATTTATTTAAAAGTTTGAAGCAATATTCTATGTTTATGTAAGAACGTGGTAACTTAGTAATGTTTTTAAATCTGTTTTGAAATAAAATTTTCTAAATTTTTATTTTGAATTTAATAGTTTAAAAACTAAATATCCTGTATTTATTCACTTGACCATAAATAGTTTTTACATGTATGATATTATTAAGTAAACACATGTGTGTTTATGTAGTAATTTTTCCTTTCAGATAAAGTGGTTAAAATTTGAAATGCCTAGTGAAATTCATTGAGAAAAAATATATGAACTTATAAAACAATGTCTAAAACGAAATAACATTTTGTGAGGAAAAATAGACCATCTATTGTTCTATTATATTACAGAATTTATTTCTCTAAGTATCAAAAATCGGCTGCTTTCAATGAAGTATTGGTAATATAAAATCTGTATTGTTTGCATATTTGAGGATGAATTTTAAATTTTCATGAAAGTTTTAAGCTTTTATATCCGCATTATTTTCTAACAATGCCACAATGACTTAAGTACACCAAGATTAACAATTCCTTGTATAATTTGTATATCTCTATTTTTAATGGTAAAACATAAAACATGCTGTGCATGCATTCCCAAATTTTTGATAGCTTGCGAATAATATGTTTTAAATTACTTTAATCCCAATAAATTTAGTTGAAATTTTATAGAGAAAGGGTTTTTTAAATAAAAATGGAAGAAAGATCTTATTGTTATTTTGATATTTTTTTAATGATTCCATGATAGAAAAGAAAGTAATTAAAATCTATGTTTTACAAAATATGCAATATTGCTTGTCTTTTATTATGTTGTAGTTTTCAATCTTATATTTTAAAAAATCATTTTATTTGTAAAGTGTTTTGATATTAGTATATGTGATACAAAATGATTATTGAAATTTTTTTCTTGTAATTTTTAAAAAAAAATTATTTATTTATTAAAAAAAATTTTTTTTTCATTTACAGTTGATTGATTCAGAAATGCTTTAACATTAGAAATAAATTTATATATACATGTATTTATTTTATTTAATGTATAACAATCCATTTTGTAAATTATGATAGGGGCTATATCTATTTCATAGCAAAGAAACAAATCCAAAATTATTTTGCATCTTTTTCATTGTATATCAACAATTTATCATTTTTGCCACATTTTTATAAACTTTCAAAAATTGCTAGATAGTTATTAATTCACTAACTTCAGTTACTAAATTTTAAATAATTAATTAATGAGAATGTCATTTTTAAACAAATTAGTCTTGCTTTAAATTGCAATAAAAAGTTCTATTAATTTAATATATTATTCTCTTTATTGCAGAAAGATTTGGAATTTAATATTTAATATCCAGAAACTGACTGTTTTCTTAGTAAATGTCCGACATAATATGCTACTAGAATATTATCATATGTTCAAAAACCTGTGCTATAACATGGAATACAATATGAAATATATGAAATATTTTTGCCTTAGAAATATGTGAGAATTGAGGATGGTATATTTTTTTAGGCTGAATATAATTTTAATGCAGAATATAATTACATAGATATCAGCATCTTTGGAGAAAAATAAGGCATTATTTTTTGAAGTATTATTCTTATATAATTTCAGTGTTAAAATTTATATAGTTACTAAAGATATTTCAAATACTATAGAAATAGTAATTATTATGCCTTTTTTTTCGTATTAGATGAAGAGATCTTTGGAAGAAGAACAGCGCTCAAAAGTAGTCAACTTTACCTGCTTGGCTGTGGTCAAACGCAAGAACTGAATATGAAATATTTTTACCTGAGAACAGTAATTTATTGATATCGAATATGCAAGATTAAAAAGCATTCAATATTTTATATAAATGTTATCATGTGTTAAATGTTAAGTACGATGACAAACTTACTGTATTTATAAATTAAAAAATGGTCCAGTTGGTACTTTAATTGACATAAAATATTCTTACCATAATCGATCAAGATCTAAATTTTGCAAAATGCATGCATTAATATGCATCTTATCATTTTTATTCTTATTTTAATAGTATTCTTGTTGTGTGTTATTAAACTGTCAATTCAAAAAAATTAAGCTCCAATAATATTAATTTGACATAATAAACATAAGAATTTTTGTATACACATTTTTATTTAATATTTTTTGTATTAAAAATTGAAGAAATATTTTTTTGTATACTAATATGTTTTTATAATATTTTTAACTTCATTCTTAGTTTCATTGAAGTTATTTTCAGTTTAAACTAAACTTGGAAAATATATAATAAAACAAAATTTATTTGCAAAAACATAAGTCAGTTTAGTTCACCAGAATAATATGTAAATATTTGTTTTCATCCTCCTGTAAATTAAATAATGCATATTATCAATATTCAAAAATAAATTTTTAACTACACTTTAAATAAAAAGAACTTGAATTGTATTAACTTATGTATTTTTTAAATTGTGTACAGTTTGTTGTAATAATAATGTTTGTAAAAGTTAATTTTGTACTTAATAGGCCCATAGAAAACTAATCTGAAAAATAAGTAGTGTGACGATTTTTTCTTGAGAGTACTACACTCACACTAAAACTAAATATATATAAGTAATGTAATAAATGGCTGAAAAAATTGCTTGATATTGTATGTAATTTAAAAACCACTATAATTATCCAAATAAATTAAAATGTCATATTCGATTGTACTGTTAATCTAAAGAAGTCATATCTTTATATATGTAAAGAAATCATATCTTTATATTTTGTAATTATGTAAAAAAAAATAAATAAAAAAATAAATTTTTAAAATGAAGAATTTTAAACCTAATTTCTGCTCTAAATTGTCAATATGAAAAAAAAAAAAAAAATCAGCAATTCTTCTAAAAAAAATTGAAATTAACTCTTTTTCCTAATTTTGATATGATTGATTTTCTAATTTTGTTTTCTTTAGATGAAATGTTGCTACCCCTCTTAAAAAGAGTGGTTTACTCACATCTTTCAAAAGAGTGAATTTTTATCTTAAAAAGTTGTTGAGTGTTGTGAAATTTCACTCTTTCTGAGTGAAATCCACTCGATTATTTTAATACTGTTGTAGCCTTTCAGTCAAGTGTTGCGATACACTCGTGGGAAGATTCCTGTTGAAACGTGTTTCATACTAGCGGTTCCTTTTTGTTAAAAATATTGTGTCCGGCACCCGACTGACCTTCAAAGAAGGGGGGGGGGAATTTTTCATAGAATAGCATTACAGTATGCTCCCTAGGGAATTGCCTTCCTGGAATCGAAATGGAGGTGGTCGAGAACTAATTACTTCCAAATTCTAGGAAAACACATTAACTTTCTTTCATTTTTATTATTCAGACTGTTGGTATTCCAAAAACTCACTTCATTGGAAACAAAAATGTAAACTTTTAAAAATCTGGAGTTTTGAACTTTAAAATATTATTGCCAAAAGTTGTATTTTCTGTCTACTAAGTATTCTTTCGATTTGAATATTTATATCACATTTTTTCTGATATAAATATTTACTAACGTATGCTTGTAAAGTTTTGAAAATTAAATATTAAATTACTTATTAGTTTAAACTGTTTATTCAAAATTAATTTATTTAGCATTTTTGTTTGGGCAAATAATTTTTATTTGATTGGTAATTTTGTGGGCTTTACATTAACACCTTATATTGAAGAATTATTTTTTCAAATGTTATGTGTAAAATGTTTTTCAAATGAAGTTAAAAATGTAATTATGTTTTTTGATGTTTTTAAATGTTTTTAATTTGTTTTTGTGTGCTTAAAAATGTCTTAATTAATTAGTTCAATTTATATAAAAAGAAACCTATTAACTTGAAAAATTCGCTCCAGATATTTATAAAAAAATCGTACTTATATCTCATTTTACATTGTAAAATTGAAAAATTAAGATCGTCTTTAAGTAATATAAATTCATTGTAAGAAAAAAAAATTCATTGCATGAATAGCACTTCCAAAATAGAATTAATTTTGATTCTAAGAAAAATTAGCCCTTATTTTAATAAAAATATATGATTAATCTTTAAAAAAAACAGTTTTATTAAATGCCTTAAAATACAAAGAAACATTTTTACTACTATAATAACTGATTAAAAAATTTTCTTTAAATAAAATTAGGCGATATAACAGTTAAAAATAATTAAAAAATACTTTTTAACCCAGCACTTGCAAATCTTGATAATTATTTGAATCAATGAAAAACTTGAAAGAACAAAATAGAATGCATCAGTTTTGAGAAAAAAATTATTTTTAATAATATAATATATATTGTTTGATTGAAAATTTCTGATTATATAATATATATACATAATTTTACTTGAATTTATAAGTATTTTGATTTAAGAAATTTGCAATATTTTTGTTCTCTGAATTAGCGTTCCATTGCTTATCTGAAATTTGCATTGATAATGCAATGGCATAATTTAGTATCTAAACTGAAGTCAGATGAAGAGAAAGAGAGAATTAAAAAAAATTTTCTAATTTTGGAATAAGAAAAATTTGGTTTTATGGTATAAAAATTAAATATTATAAATTATCAATATTACATTATATGATTTAAATATGTTACAGTAAAAATAAATTTGGTTTACATTAATGGTCAGAATTATATAATGTAAAAGGCTATTTTTTAAATGCGAAATTTCCCGTAAAGTTAAAGTTGATTTTACAGGAATTTTTCTGAAATAAAAAAAATGAAATAAAATTTTCAGTTTAATCTGTGGTAAATGAAATGTTTAAAAAGATATTATTGTGAAAAATCAGGTGAGTTGATTCTAAATTAGGGGTGTAAAGTCTTACTCAGTTATTATTTTGCAATAAATATCTAAAGTTCGTAAAGTTAATAATATTATAGAATTTTGGAAAATTTGTTAAGATTAGTTATAGCTTACGTTCAACACCTAGTGATCGACAATTTGGAGAATCTTTCATAAATAAGAAAAAACACAATTAATAGGGAGTAAAAATATTTAATTGAGTCAATTGGTTAATTAATTAGGAAAAAAAACATTAAAAATTTTGTACGGTATTGTTACGGAAATGTTAAATTATTAAAATGAATTTTCTTAAAAATAAAAAATTAATTGATAAATAAATATCTCGATATTAATTTTGTTATATCCGGATCATGGCCTAACACTGTTACGGCCGTATTCAACAAACACGGCTTAACTTGAATGTAGCCAATCTTGGATATAACTCATCTGAGCATGACTCGCCGACTCGCCGATTTACAAAGCGGGGAAATCCCCGTGTAAAACAACTCTGGAGTTACAGAACACGACATGTGATTGGCTAGCAAAAAATGTAAACGAAGCTTCGTAGCGAGCGCGAAAGGGTTTCGTGATGATGGATTAAATTGCGACACCGTGAGAAATTGTAGAGCTGGCATCATTACCTGTAAAAAAACAAATTGTATCAGCAACGATAGTAAAAAGAAAGCTTGAAACATGTCTTGAGTTTAACGCAGTAGCTGGGATTGAAACTCAGCAACTTAAAGATAAATTTAAAAAAACTGTCTCAGCAACATGAAGCTGATGATAAGGTATAAATTTTTAGGACTGGCGGTGGATGATATCAACAGACATCGATCATAGAGTATAAGAGATTGGTTTCGTCCGAAAACCTTCGGAATGATTCTAACAGCAGATATCAGGAGATTACATTGGCCAATCAAGGTAAGAAAAATATTCAAAAATGTAATTAATGTAATACTATTTATCTCAAAAAGAATAAATTGTGCCTATTAAATGGATACAGTTATAATTATATAGTTTGTGATTATAAATGTATATGTATTTATAATATACACAAGTATCAATAACAATGAAATACTTGAATTAACATTTTAATAATTTAAATTAGCTTTGTTGTGAACTGTAAAAATTTACTCATGAAACATTAGACAAAGATATCAACATTATTAAATACAGCTATTATATGTATTGATATTTAAGAATTTTATGTAATATTAGAATCATTATTCTGATAAAAATGATGTGTGTAAAAAATTAAAATTAATTATTGGATATGTTCAAATTATGTACAAGTTTAAATATAATAATTTAGAATTTGAATCACTTTTTGTAAAATACATAACATTTTCATTTATACATTATGCCGAAAAATCTTGTGAATAATATTATTTAACAGTTATGCAAAAATCCTTCCTTTTATAAAACTTTGGTAGAAAATATATATGGGTAAAGTGAATAAAATTTAGATATCTCTTCCAGAAAGAGAAGTTATACCACTTGTGGAATGCTCTGAAATAAACAAGGAAACTGAAATTGTAAGTAATATTGCAAGACATTTTATAGGTATAGAATAGTAACTTATAAAAAAAATGACAGTTTCCATATGCATAAGACACGAATATAAATAATTACTGTATTTTCATTTTTGGGAGAAAAATTGTGGTTGAATAATACATAATTTATTTAGAATGCTTGCAAAGCAAGATGTAGGATACTTTAATTCCTATTTTTTCTACATGTTATTTATTTTTTCAGATAGTGCCGCAAATTCCACCTTTTATAAGAAACGATATCTACAGAAGTGGAAAAGGAAATTTCAACGCCATTGGCAACGCTATTTATAAAAAAAGAGCTTTAAAGAGGAGGCCAAATGCAACAAAACAAATCACTGAAGGTTCTAAGCAAAGAAAAAACATTTTAGAGCATGAATTTAATATGAAAATTAAACGAGAAGTGCATACAGAGAGAGAGAGAGCTATGTTAGAGGAAATGGACAGAAAAAAAAAAAGAAATTCACAAATTAACTATACAGAACATCAAAAGAGAGGAAAAGAACGAGATGAAGTAAGGAAACAAATTGAGCATGAACTGCGAATTGCTGCATTAAAGCCTGAAATGAATGCAAATGCAGGAAAAGCATTATATTACGATGAACTTAAAAAACAGCAAAATTAATTTTTTTAATATCATAGAATTATTTTGTTTCGTGTTCATTTCTTTTCACAAACATTTAATAACAAAATTTTTATTAGATTTACTAACCATTAATATGAAAAATATCAAACAAAATTTCGTTTTTTTTCATTTACTGTCATTTCTTCGCTTAAAATAAATTTTTAAAAAATTGTCTTTTTATATAGCATTTTCAATGGTTACGTGCAAATGTTAAAATCAAAAATTATTGATTTTCATAAGAAATGAGCAGTGTTTAAAAAAAAAATATACAACTTTCATTCATAAAATTTTTTCGGGTCTGAGTTTTTTAAAACATACAGAGCTAATATGGAATGATCTATAAAAATCAGTGTTACAAGGTAGGTTAAATTAATAAAACAAAAAATGAAGTGAATTCATTCGAGAAATGTGAAACTAAAAATGTATGAAATTTTTTTCACTATTTTTAACATTTGTTTTAGCTAGTGATATATGTAGTTTCTACAGTTAAATGAAGCTTCTATGCATTTAAAAAAATTTGGATAAATATTGCATGAAAGAACATGTTAGTCTCAAAGGCAACATATTTTTAAATTGAGTGAAATTGTCAACATTTTATTTTGCACAAAATCAATATAACTTATTTGATTAAGAAAATAGATAAAATTTTATATGAGAAATTTGTATTTATAAAATGCACACTGTCAAATAATGAATGAAAAATCTTTATTGTGCACATAAAAATGTATGGCATTTCTCTTTGAGTAATGGCAGCGCGCATTCATTATTACCATAGTTGCTGTCATTATCTTGATGCGGAATTTCTATTCTGTGCAACAATGATTGTTTGTGCATTTTGTCAACTGCACCGCAAATTGAATGCACTTCCAAACTGCATAACGACCAAGATGCATTACACCTATAAATGAGAAAATAAATATTTACATCAAAGCTTTTTTTTTTGTGTGTGTGTGTGTGTGTTATACTGACACGTTTACAAATAATAAACAAGCAAAACAAAATTTATTTTTAGTTTTGAAGGAAAGTGCAGAATATAGCAATAAGAAATGAATTGCATAATATTTTAAGAAATTCTTTTGACTAGTATAATATGAACTTTGTTTATGAAATTATCTTGCCCATGAAAATCTATTAAATGATTCATTTTTCTGTGATATTCAGTAAAGCCTGACAACTTAAAAGCATCCTGACTACTGTTTCTCACGAGCACAGCATCCATTTCCTTTTATATATATATATATATATATTTATATATATATATATATATATATATATATATATATATATATATATATATATATATATATATATATATATATATATATATATATAAACAATCTTTTACACATCTTTGTGACTACTTTTAGTGAAACATACAGAGTCAAAATATTCAGAAGAAAATGAATCACTTTTATGGAGTAATTTATAAATATATTACCGCTCTTGTGTAATTTAATAATTAAATTTAAAATGATTTATTAAATAAACTCAATGCAAAGTATCACTCGACACTTTAAATTTTATATAATTTCTTTTTTATTATTTCAATTAATAAAAACATATCCACTGGAATACAGAAATTTTCCATATCCTATTAACTATGAGGCAGTAAAATGTAATATTGCTCACTGACAGGAATTTTTTTTAAATAAAGGAAACAGATTGTGAACAAAAACTTTGCCTATCCGAGTTTGGACGAAGAGAAGGTGCCATCACTTCTGAGCGAAAAGGAGTTCCCCTAATACACTTGGGTTTCTTAAGTAAGAATGGTGAAACACGGTACTTCCTGGCCATCGTACAACCACATTTCTGATGTACAAATCTCTGTTCATAAGGCATCTAAATACCTCACTGACTTTGAATTTCAACAACACCTGGCAAACCACACAACCTCTAGAAGCTTAAGCTAATCAGTAAAAAAAAACATTGTTTAAATTCATGTTGAAAATAAAGTTAATTTAGTTCATTGCTATTAATTAGTTCTTTGCTATTAATGTGTCAATTTTATATATGCAATAAAGCTAATTCATTTAATAGAATTGTTCTCTTTTTATTTGGCTTATAATATGCCTTTAACATAGAATTTTCACATAATTAAAATTTAAAACTTCCCTCGATAGCATTGTTCAGCACCAGTTTCATTGTTTTCTGAAAATTATTTAAAATAGCTCTACTGAAAATTGTTTAAAAACTTTTGCACCCGAAAATTTTACAACAATTAAAAATTTATTTGTGTAGTAAATAATTGCAGAAAATCTTAGGTGTACTCTTAAAGCTTCGCTCTAATTTCTATTAACAGAAAACCAATATTAGCAAGAATTGTTACAATGTTGTTTAAATTATTTTTGTGCTGTTTGCTTTAATAACGGCTATTAGAGAGATAATGATAATAAGGGTAAAAACTTGACTTGATGACAACAGTTTCATTGTTTTTTAACATATACATTGAAAATTACATACTTAATTTTATTAATATAATTTAATTTTATTAATAATTAGTGATATAATTTTATTAATAATTAGTGCTATTTGAGAAAATGATTGTTTTTGCCTAGCTTTCCTTATCAATTTTTTAAATAATGTATGCAAGTGAAAAATCTTTATACCCATACTGCAATTTTTCTAACATCAATTATTTATTAATTTTCATTAATGAGTAACAAATTACATCACATAAATGACTCATTATTCCTGTGCTTTATTTTCTGTATTGTTACATGCAGGTTCATACATTTAGTAACAAACTTAAATAATTGCAAAGCCACATCTGCTCTTGTTAATCAATTTCGACAACAAAAACACTCTTTTTTTACACTTTTGTAAATTATGCAATATTATTTCAAACATATAATTAATAAGGGAATGTCATTTTTTTTGCTTAATTATTAAAATTTTTTTAATAAATTGCTGTGTATGAGATAAATAAATAACTTAAATTTTTTCTCATCAGATAAATTAAAGTACACACAATATCAAACACTTATACATTATATTAATTTTTCTAGTTCAATATGCATTTACTTACTTCTCTTCGTTTCTTAGGTAATCGGAATGTAGCCCTGCCAGGCTTTTGGTGACAGAACGACTCACTGACAGGGTTTTGGTTGCACTGAATTATATCGACGATTCTGTAGCAAAAAATCTTAAATCAATTAAGATTTGGAGTCAATGCCTGGTTTCGCATAGTCCGCGATTTCGGTGAATTAAAATTTCCACCGTACTTTTATTCAATCGGCTACGAAACTCAACTTCGTCCAAAATCATTTTGCCTACACACATCTCGCTCTTCTTATTCAATTAATTCAAGCAAATCTTGTACAGCAAAGTCCGCCATTGTTTGCTGACTCGGCGATATCGTAGGCTTATTCTAAGGAGGCAAGTTAATCGCTGTTTTTGTCTTGGTGAACTCGCCCTTTACCCTGAAACCTCGTGTGACTCTGATAGGTGAATACGGCCGTAAAAGCCTGAGATTTTATTTTTATTTTGGGACAACGAATAATATAATTTCACAAAGTCTCAATATCAAATGAAACTGATCTTTTTATATAGCTTCGTGATAACTTAAGCAAAATCTGACTTTTCTGTTATTATTAGAACATTCAAATTCTTACAAGTTTCCATTAATAATATTTCAGTTATATGTATATATATATGTATAATTTTCTTTTTTTGCGAATAATTTTTACATTATTATATCAAAATGAGATTCAATTTTCACATATTTTAGTATAAAAGGAAATCAAAATTATTAATGAAGTACTGCTTATTAAATAAAATGATTTAATCTCTTATGAGAAATTAAAAATAGCACTTCAAATAATATTTCGAAACACTGAAATTTTGACAAAATTTTTTGAATAATTTAACATCCAGAAGGGTCCAGTGAAAATAAATATTCATTGAACTTTATATATATATATATATATATATATATATATATATATATATATATATATATATATATATATATATATATATATATATATATATATATATATATATATATATATATTGAGTAAAACAAACTCATTTGTTTTGATAATATTAGGACTTTTTTTTTTTTGGTCTATAACTTAGATAACCTGTATAACAATTAGGACTCATAAAGGGCACTAGGAATCTTGGCGTATTTACAAAGTTAAATAGGTGTTTTTCATGAGCTTACTCTTCTCTAATATCCCTGAGTTAATACACCCAAAAATTATCATATAGCATTAACACAAATAATTTGGTAAATAACTTTATACTAAAATAAAAACCTATCATATGCAATGAAATGAAACTAACCAATATAATATTCCAGAAATTTTCTATGAAAAAAATTTTTAATTAAGATATTTTCGTTATTTACGTTATTTACACATTTACAAGATTTGTAGTACAAAACAATAGTAACACAAAGTTTGAGTAAAGTATGAAACTTAAAAAAAGGAAACGATTAAAAGAATGAAAACCGATAATCTAACTGATTAAGAAATAAAAATCGAAAACATTGTTAAAAGAACACAATTTTAAAAGGAGCTAAGCAATGCAAAATTATTATTAATAAGGAAATATAAGATTAAGAGATTTGCTTATGGCAAGCTATTGGAGCTCTTCCTCATTTTTCATCAACAACTTCTTCTATTTCCAAATCTGATTCTTCCTCTGAGCTTTTTTTTATTTTCCCCTGTACTTGACATAATAATTATAAAATGCAGAGTTTATTTCTCCAAATAAAATTGATATTAAAATAAAACTGAAATTTTCTGAAAAATTTTGTTTATCTTGATTTGGTGCCCTGCTAAAAGTCCGGGGTATAATAGCCCCTCCGTCGGTATGCCTCTGGGTCTCATCTATAAGGCAGGAGGCACACTGAGGGAGCATGTCTCCAACGCTCGCTTGCCGCTAGTGCTTCCGCACGCGAGCGGCATGTCGAAAAGTACCACATGTGAAGCGATGGGAGCAAGATCTTACTCATGCGCAGTACATATGACGGATATAGTTTACATTTCTACTCTTCTAATCCGGCGTTTACTTGTCTGTTGTTTTTTTGCACTTGTCATAAAGGGATTTGCCATTGCTTCGGGAGGTTGGACTTCTCGGTTGGAGGTTGTGGTACCAGGGCAGTGCTCCATGCTTTTACTGCCATATGACATTTTTTTAACTTTTCTTTTTTTCTCTTTGCAATTGTCATAGGATATCAACAACTTGTCAGTTTCGCTGTCTTCTGCCTCTGCGTTTGCCTGAGAACTTATGTGGCCTCTAAATTGTTGACATTGTTATTAAATATTAAAAGTTTGAAAAAGGTCGTTAGGAAAGAAAAAATTCCAAAGGATATATTTTATTACAAAATGATATTAATAAGACTTTTATATTGAAAACACAAAATATAATTTCATTTTGTCTCGCATTTGAAAAATAAAATTGTTTCAATAGGCGAGATATAAAACTTAAGAAAATGTTTGATTGTTATTTCAAATCACAAAACTTATTTCTAATGCATATTATTTACTGTACTTTCAGAACAAAGGCGCATTCTTCCAATTTATTTATTAATACAACACTAAATTTACACTTTTTTTCAAGTTTAAGTCCGACTAAAGGGGCATTAAACACACAAATTGGAATTTTTTTTAAATAGGTAAATTTGTTAAGGTGATAGATTTATTACTTGATTTAATAATGTGGAGAATGCTTAATCCAAAGCGGGTATCTCACCGATAAAGAAATTAATAGAAGCCATCGTAGCACAATACATTTATAAACAACACATACAGAAAGACATCCAAAACAGAAGTGCGTAAAATACTAAGTAAAGAGAACACTTAAGCTGTGAGTGACAGCAGCGGCGGCGCTGATACACTGCGCATGCGTGGGTGGAGGAGGCGAAAACTTCCGCTATTGCCGCTCTCCGCACATTATCCCACCTTTTGAGTGTGTCGTAGGCTTAATACTCAAAACATAAAATACTTATTAATACAAAATACAAATATACATAAAATATTACTTTCACATAAATCATAATGAATTTCAACTAAATAAAAGTAATAATGATACAGAAAGTGAAATTGAGCTAACTGAACAAGAAAATAGGTCTTTAAAATTGATCTATTTGCTGGTTTCACAGTTCGACCACCACTACTAGTTACTATTGGTATCAGACAACCTATAAAGTCGTTGGATAGGTCTTAAAAGTTCCGAATTTTTGTTTTAATGACGGCGAGTCTTAGTGATGTCGTAACTGTCCTCTGAACGAAAACGGGACTTTAAAGCATCCCTAATTTAATTCGTTTGCTCAATTTCACTTGTCAACAATAGTGGTCTATCCTTATTATTCTTTAACGACTGATGTCGTAACTGTCCTCTGAACGAAAACGGGACTTTAAAGCATCCCTAATTTAATTCGTTTACACAATTTCACTTGTCAACAATAGTGGTCTATCCTTATTATTCTTTAACGACTGATGTCGTAACTGTCCTCTGAACGAAAACGGGACTTTAAAGCATCCCTAATTTAATTCGTTTGCTCAATTTCACTTGTCAACAATAGTGGTCTATCCTTATTATTCTTTAACGACTGATGTCGTAACTGTCCTCTGAACGAAAACGGGACTTTAAAGCATCCCTAATTTAATTCGTTTGCTCAATTTCACTTGTCAACAATAGTGGTCTATCCTTATTATTCTTTAACGACTGATGTCGTAACTGTCCTCTGAACGAAAACGGGACTTTAAAGCATCCCTAATTTAATTCGTTTGCACAATTTCACTTGTAACAATAGTGGTCTATCCTTATTATTCTTTAACGACTGATGTCGTAACTGTCCTCTGAACGAAAACGGGACTTTAAAGCATCCCTAATTTAATTCGTTTGCTCAATTTCACTTGTCAACAATAGTGGTCTATCCTTATTATTCTTTAACGACTGATGTCATAACTGTCCTCTGAACGAAAACGGGACTTTAAAGCATCCCTAATTTTATTCGTTTGCACAATTTCACTTGTCAACAATAGTGGTCTATCCTTATTATTCTTTAACGACTGATGTCGTAACTGTCCTCTGAACGAAAACAGGACTTTAAAGCATCCTAATTTAATTCGTTTGCTCAATTTCACTTGTCAACAATAGTGGTCTATCCTTATTATTCTTTAACGACTGATGTCGTAACTGTCCTCTGAACGAAAACGGGACTTTAAAGCATCCCTAATTTCATTCGTTTGCACAATTTCACTTGTCAACAATAGTGGTCTATCCTTATTATTCTTTAACGACTGATGTCGTAACTGTCCTCTGAACGAAAACGGGACTTTAAAGCATCCCTAATTTAATTCGTTTGCTCAATTTCACTTGTCAACAATAGTGGTCTATCCTTATTATTCTTTAACGACTGATGTCGTAACTGTCCTCTGAACGAAAACGGGACTTTAAAGCATCCCTAATTTAATTCGTTTGCTCAATTTCACTTGTCAACAATATCACTCCAGACGTTTTAGTTTCGTGCAAAACTTGTTCGGGAGTTATAGGTGGTTCATCATTGATGTCTTCCGACACATAGGTAAGAGGCCTAGAATCGTTCACAGTCACATAATACAGTAAGTAGCTCTTCGTATTCAAGAGAAGCATGATCCAATATTTTTCTTAATATTTGTTTGACAATTTGAATCAGACGCTCCCACATGCACCCCACCAGGCTGCGGAAGGAGGATTAAAATATCAATGTATCTTTTGTTCAGCAGCATTGAAACGGAGAAATCACTCTTACCTGAATCCCTAGGGGTCACGCTTCTTTGTCTCTCCCAAATTTTTATTAAATTGGTTGGAAGAGCAGAAATGGATATAATATAGGTGAGCAAATATATCTTTTGTGATCCCTAAAGACTCAAGCGCGCGGAATTGCGTTTGCAACTTATCGTACACTGTTATTAAATTAACACTTGATTTGTCAGTTACGACTAGCTATAAAAACTCACAAACGTAAACTTGTATGAGAATGTTTTCTTTTCCAAATCGTTCTTGTAGATAGTCCACAGCTTTATCGTAGTTAGCTTCGATGGCTGGAAAACTTTGCACTATTTGTCTCGGAATTGACGCAGGCTTTGTTGATTGAAGCAAGTAATGGAATTTGTCTCTGGAATCAATTCTACAATCTTCATGAATCTTACTAAATCTATTCCAGAAGTTCAGCCAGTTCTTCGGATCGCCATCAAATTGTATGAGTTCTATTTCAGGCAATTTCTGTTTCGTAGATGGCATCATAGGAGCTGCGACCGTTGATGTGGCACTGTTCACCTCTGACGAAGCAGCGATTCCTCTGTAGTCATTTAGTTTCTTCGTAAATTTGCTTACCTTACTTTATATTCAGAAAATTTATCATAATATTCTTGTGCTGTTTCGTATTCCTTTTCGAACTCTGCTTCTTTACAACCCTTCTTATGAAAAAGTTCAAAATAATTCTTACCAATCGAGCTTAATGTCTCGTATTTTTCTGTGAGTTGCTCGAAACAGATTTCTTCTTCATCATTATCCTTCTGTATTGATTTCAACAAATCTTCAAGTTCATTGACAACTTTCGTAAAAGCAGAACGTAATGCTTTTCTTTCTGGCTTGATGTTGTCGAAATCCATTCTTAATAATGGAAATCAAAACAAAAGCACTTAATTATCGGTGAGTTGAGTTAAATTATGCTTAAAAAATAACATACATGTCAGCAGGGATGCCAGAAATATGAAGAATGCTTAATCCAAAGCGAGTGTGTCGCCGATACGGAAATTAATAGAAGCAATCGTAACACAAAACATTTATTAACAACACATACAGAAAATATCCAAAACAGAAGTGAGTAAAATACAAAAGTAAAAGAGAATACTTAAGCTCTAAGTGACAGCAGCGGCGGCGCCGATACACTGCGCTTGCGTGGGGGGAGGAGGAGGCGAAGACTCCTGTTATTGCCGCTCTCCGCAACAAATAGTATAAATTGAAAATAAGTTTCATTTCTTTATGTAACATTAATATAAAAATATTAAATAAGATGTTCTTTACAGTAGTTCTGTTGTGAATAAGATCGTAATAATCTCTTGCTGGGACATGTTAAGTGTAAATGATAATAATTTTACACTCTTTTAAAACTGAAAAACCAACTGGAGAATAATACGTTTTTTAAAGGAGCAAAAAATGTTTTCTTTACTTGGTAACTTTCTGATATTTCTGCCCAGTTCACAACAGGTGGTGTTTTTATTGTTCTTCAATTCATGGATTTAAAAATGACATTAGAAATATTTTGTTAAAGTTATTTTAAATATATTAATTTTTTTTATATACTACAGTTATACTTTTGTTGATAATTTAAAATTCGTTATGTTACCTAAGTATAAATTAATGCATATTTATGCATTATAACAAACTAGTTTAATTTGAATCAGTTCAAACCTAAAAGTAATTAAGATTAATATATGTCAATGGAAATTATTAAAAAATTATACAAAAAGTTTTTTAATGTAAAATAAAGGAGCAATCCAAATAGAAAATCTTATATGTTTATTTAGTTAAAAATTAGTTTGAACAATATTATAATAATGTAGAAGATGTGTGGATACTAAAACCCATAGCGACTTATATGGATAGAGGTTCTTAATAGTACTATAGTATTTAAACTAATTTTTATAAGATTATACACAGTAGCTATTGCATGTGTGTACTGAGGAAGTTGGACTCCACCCCAAAATATGATTCAGTTGGAAAAGTGGAGCAGGGCATCCCATAATTCCAGCCTAGCTGCTACATGACAAAAACAAAAAAATAAGATTATTTTATTTTGATAATTTTTAAAAATTTAGAAACTACTAGTTCAGAAACATATATGCGTTTAAACAAGAAATTTAAAAAAACTTGTATAAAATTTATTTCATAAGATGATATATTTCAACTGCAAATACTTATCAATTAAAATATTTTGCACGGGAAATATATTAATTTTATCTAAATTGCGCAAAATTTTTAAATTTCATATTTTAAATTTACCTATAAGTAAATTACACATATCATTAAAAATTAGAATAAAAATAACCAGGAAATTTCATTCCAAAAGATATTTCCATCAAAGGGATTTCTTGACATTATTTTGATTAGAATAATCTTCGCTAAAAACATATAATGCAGGAAATATTTTTTCACAACATTAATGAAATTGGTTAAATTCCGCACATTCTCTTATTTGTGAACAATGGAAATTCACTTTAAAAAAAAATGAAATCAAACTCAGAAATACACATATAAGCGACACGTGATAGAAATAGCGCAAGTCACAAAATCTGTCAATTAAGGCCCTGCTAGACCTCCGTTGGGGAAAATCGAATCCTATGTTAATCCTATGCATAATATTTTAACGTTTCACAAGTGCTATTTTCATGATAGTAACTTCCGTTCTTTTGCAAATTACAAAAAACAGAGCTACTGTCACTTCGATGTCCATTTTTAGCATTTAAAATTTTTTCAAATATTTTTAAAATGTCAAAATATTTCCATCCAAGTAAATTTTAACCAAATTCTAATTTCATTGAGGTTGTACAAAATTTGGTTTAAAGATATTTCATTTTTTTCTTCCTACAGTTACAAAATGAACATTTTTGTTTTTATTAAGCTAAAAATATTTTTGATTGCATTAATATTTCGATACGAATTTTGATTACAAATCAAACTCATTCTTATTTCTGAAAATCCATTTCTGTACACAACGCCACCTATGAAACTGGAAAATTTTTAACGCCAAACTTGGCTGATTTTTCTACTTCACTACGGTAACCTAAAGCAGGAGGAATTTCTGAGAAAAACTTCTCCCCATATGATTCCCGCTGTTTTACCATGTGGTTGGCAAACACTTCCAAATCGAGCAAGAAGAATTAGCATTCCTCACTCATGAAATAGAAATGGCATCTCTAAATAATGCGTGTTACATATCTGTTTATTAGCGTTGGAAAAGTAGCTATGATATGTACTTTTAAATCAACTTTGATTATTTTCATTTAAGTAAATGTTAAAAATGAAATAATATAAACTGTTTTGAGTTACCTTGTTCAATTATATTATATACTACGATTTTGAAATAAGACTACCTATGTATTAAAAATTTAAAGAACTTAATATAAAAAAAAATGCATTTTACAATAGACACACACACACACTTATAATATATATATTTCTTATAAAATAAAATATCATATAATAAGAACGATAAGTTTATTAGAATAATTGTGAGACAAATATTTTAATTTGATTTTTAATCATTTTCCAAAATTATTGAGTTTTTACTTCTACAAACAGTTGGACATTTAATTTTATTTTCTACTTAATTCATGAAAAAAAAATACACTATAAGGTATGATTAATAAGCATACGATATCAGCATACTAAAATATTGAGTCTGAAAAGAAATTAAGCACTTTAAATTTGAAAAATTATAAATATCTTTGAAAAAAAAATTGGGTTTGTAGTAAAACTTCAGTGGAAAAACATAAAAGCATTTCAATAATCAAACGAACGATAACAATATATTACAACACACTATAATACAGATGACATCAATGCTCTTAGGGGAATCATTTTATGCACACGAAATTTGAGAAAAATATTGTCCTGTGCAACGTAAATGACATTATTTTTGACAAAAAAGGAATAAAATTAATAAAATATCAAAAAAAAAAAAAAAGAAAAAAAGAATATCCTGTAGCACATAAAGCGATATAGTATTGATGTTCGAGAAGAAATGCTTGAGAGAGAATATCAGGAAGGAAATAGAGAATGAATTAGATAGGCTCAAAGTGACTAGTCTAGAAATAGTGTGATTGAACGACTTTCTCTTTCTCTGTATGGCTACAACAATAATTAAATCATAAATCACCTTGTTGTCACTAAGATGGGATACGCAGTACAATACCGTCTCCAAACAGCGTCCTAATAAGCCATTCCAAACTATTCAACCGCAAGATACTGTTGAACATATTATTCACCTTCACGCATTTCTCAATTGATGTTGAATGCTGTTTTCCAAAAATTCAAATTTCTCGTAAATTCATTTCAACGCTTTTACCATTTTAAATGTATTTGGATCTTTTTCTCATTAATTAAACTGTGTAAAATTAGTCTATTTTAAAC